>UELX01000161.1:0-114112 GCA_900480035.1 Eupelmus urozonus | reverse complement strand
TAAGTAAGCTTGCGAACAAAAGCTCAAGCTGTTTGTTGAACTAAAAGCCGGTCAGATCTGTGGTAACCTGACCATTTGCTCTCTTTTTGACTTTGGCAGTCCTTTGGTCGCTGATAGTAATCTCCTCCGTATTATTTCCTGGGCATGATAATTGTTTCCAAGAATATTCCAAGAAAATTTCAGCTTTTCGAGAGTGCATTAAAATTGAGCACACTAAAATTATCCCGCTGCCTTATAATTCTGGACTGATATTGTAAGCTTTGTTTTTGTTTATTATTTTAAGTGCGTATATGTTATACTGCATTTTTTTTTCAAGTGGATTCTCGATGAAGATGTGTGGATAAATAAGTATTGATTTTGGGATAGTGACTGATATAATTAAGTGACGATTTTATCATGATCATCTTAGGTGATTTCTTCACTTTATCTTGTATTAAGTCGGTTTCGCACAAACCAAAAGAATATATTTGTCATTTAAATTTGATTAACTAATATTTAATTATATACCCTTAAGTATAATTTATTGTGTAATTCTCGAGGTTACAATTTAATCGTAACCTTGAGAGAAATAATAATATTTGTACGATACTAAGATATTGATTCATTGTACTTTTTTTACAAAATAATAAAAATAACTACAGCAACATTTCTAGTTCAGCTTCTATGAAAAAAATTTAATTTATCAAAGCAATTCTTGCGATAAAAGTATTAGCTCTTATCAATGTATAAACTTACAAAATTAATTTTAAACCCAAACTTTCTATTAAAAGAAAAAGAAAAAGCGCAAAAACTCTCTCACAAACAAAACCATCAACCCTTCCCAAAAAACTCTCAACCCTCCAACAAAAAAAAAACCACACTCACCCCTCCACAATCAAAAATCAATCCTCTCCAAACCCTCCAAAACCGCACTCATCAGCACTCCTCCAAAACTCCCGCATCCTCCTACACACCAGCTCGACTAAAGTCCAAGCATTTAAAGATAAGCAAGGAGCTGCACCGCTTGCCACTAGGCATAATTAGTCCGACTGACCTTCTACCTCCTCCTCTTCTCAAAGCGCGCAACAAGTCACAATAAAGTGTTCTCACGCGAAAATTGAAGCCCCGCGCTTGTTTTTTCCCCCTCTCTCTCTCCTTCTCCAACCCTCTCTTTTCAGGACACCTCTTCAGCGCTCGCGCGCGCGACTTCATCTCTAGTGCTGTCAATTATACGTATATGAAGCGCGGGGGTAGCTACTCCTTTCAGCGTGCCATTTTTCCGCGCTTTGAAAAAGCTCGATCGTTAGAGAGAAGAGCGGGCCGAGCTTAACCGGCCGGGTTGAGCTTCGAGTCGATTTATTGTTTGGAAGCTGGCTATTGTGTCGCGGGGGTGGCTCGGGGGAGGATCAATTTTCGATGAGGCTGACACGGAAAAGGGACGCGTGGATGCGAGCGAGAGATGTGCAGTTTGAGAAGGTGACTAAAGGGGGTTGTTCGGGTTGGATTTTAGGGTTTTTTTTTGAGTTGTGGAGAGTATGTGTGGGTATATTTGGATTTTTAGAGGTAAAGTGTTTTAAGGTAAATGAGGTGGACGTTGAAGCGTTTTGAGCTAATTAAAGGCGAGACTGGAATAATTAGGTGTGCTAAAAGTTTTTAAGTTGATAGGCGAATCAGCTTTGAACGAGCGCGAGGCTGTAGCTATAAGCTTAAAAAAAAGTAAAAAGAAGATAAAACGGATCATCTGCTCTGCTTATGTTTCAAAATCGTTAAATAATCGAAAATCGTATTTGAATAAACGAATCAGTTTTATTTTTCAACAAAATAAAAAAATTCTATACCGCATACAAAATCTGCAAAGCGAAACCGAATCATAAAAAGAATATTTAATATACGTCAAAAACGAACACATATAAAAAATAGCCCTTGCAGATAGTATAAATTTAATAACTCCAAGCCTAATCACCAAAATTTCATTAGTCTTTGACCGTCGTCCCTAACACATCCCAACCAACTACCACCAACCACATCAACCACATCAACCACCTCACTCAACCACCCACCCATAAAACCCCATCCAACCCAATTCAAAGCTCCAAAAACCGCGCGAAACCATCCCCACCACCATACCCACACCTAACCCACCCGCTTGCAAACCATATCATCTCCACCTTCTCACAGCGCGCAAAGACAGAGAAAGCGATAGATCTGGCCTAGGCCGCGCGCCTCCACAGAGCAGAGCAGCATCCCCTATATTGATCTCGGCGGCGCGTGCGCTTGTTTCGGGGCGGCCGCGCGCGCGAGGAGGCGGCCTCGCCGGCCGAGCCTCGAGCGCGCAGGGTTATGCGACTACTCGCGTCGACTGCTAGCGCCGCGGCTCCAGACGGCGTAAGTTGAGTAAGCGCTGATCGGAGCTAGTATGTTACTCGCGTGCGAGCGCGGTTTTCATTAGCGGAGGATGAGGGGGAGAGATGGTTGATTTGCGGTGGAGATTGGATAGTGGAGAGAGTCGGGGGTTGGTTTGAATGGTTGGTTGGTGCTGGAGGTTTGAGGTTATGTGAGGGTGTTTCGATTGGGGATGTGTTGGGAAGCGGTATATTGATTTAGGTAATAAATAGGCAGAGTTTAGGTGGATTTTGTTTTATTTTGTTTATTTAGGGAGTTTAGGGAGAAGATAATGGTAGTTGATCTTGGAAAAATTGAAGCGAAAAAGTGGTTTGTCTTACCTATCACGGACTTGTTCCACTGGCGCTACGCTAATGCTGAAGACCTCTGAAGAGGGTCGAACAATTTTAATACAGCGAGACATAAAAAAAAAGCATTTCTGACACTTCCTTCAAAATAAAAAAAAACTAACAATCAACAATTTCTCGTAGTTTTCTAAAAAACAAGATAAAAAATAAACATTAAGTTAAAACAATACGAATTTCCTAAACTTTTCTCGAATAGCTTCCAACGCCGTAAACTAATCTAACACTCACACTCAAAACTACTCCCGACCAGCCGGCAAAATCCAACACAACCAACCTCACTCTCAAACTCCCGCCTCTCAACCACCCAGCCACGTAATATACCCCCCGTATAAAAAGCCCTAGCAACCCCGTCTCCAACCTCCAATCCAGCTGAGAGGAACTAAAACCCCCCACACACACACACAAACACACCCCCGTAGTGGGGCGAGCCGCGTTTTCCGCGGAAGCGCCACTATACATATAGCAGACGCTCTCCCTCGCTGCTTGCGCGCGCGCGCGCAGCATCACTCCCAGCGCGCTCTAAGCCAGATCCTCACTCAGTCCTGTGTGTGTGCGCGCGCGGACATGTCGACGCTGCTGCTCGCCTCTCGGCGCCGAGCATAACCAGAGGGAAAGAACAACCACCCCCCCCTATACATACACACACCCGCGAGTGGACATCGCAGCGTCCTGGTGCGAGTGTTTTTTTTTTTGTTTTCAAGCCAGAGCTGATACACTGTGTTATATATGCCGAGTGTGTGCGGGACGTGAAGCTAGCGGCGGCGGCGGTGGCGGCAGTAGCGACGTAACCTCGAAACAGTGTGTGTATATCGAGGCAGAGCGATGGACGAGGAGGAGCTCGAGGCTGCTCGATAGATTTTCAACCCCTCGGCGCTCTGCGCCTTAGACACTCTCAGCAAGTAAGACACTACCTTTCTCTCTTTCGCTTAAACCCTGTCTTCGCGCGTTCTGCTACACTCTTTTCCCAGAGTTTCGCCCGCGCGCCCACACCCAGCCTTCTGTTTTTTTTCCCTCCCCCCTCTCCCACTCGTCCAGCTTTCCTCCTCGCGTCTGTTTTGCATATTCGATTCGCCACGGCGGCAGCTCTCGGTTATCCTGCTGCTAGGACTGCGCTGACGAACCTATAAGCGCGCGTCCTCGGGGCTATAAGAGCCAGCCCTGCGGGGACATGGGTGTGGGTGTCGAAGGAAGAGAGACGGAGATATGTACACGCGCACACGAGCCCTTGCTGCGTCTCTCTTAGCAGCCTGATTGCTAGGGCCTGTGTATATGTGGGTGAGAAAGAGAGGGAAGATGGTGTGTAGGGAGGCTGGCTCGTGCCTCTGCGAGAGGGTGTATAGAGCAGCGCGCGGATGTGCGTTAGGCGACTGGCAGAGTCTAAATTCAGGCGCGCACGCTATAGAGGAGAGAGAGAGCGCTGTGTTGCTCGGCAGCTCTCGAGGCCGGAGATTTATGCCTAGGATGCGCTCTCTGGATTAAGGGGTTCGCGAGATTGGCATGGGGGATAGTTTTCTTTTTTATTGGTGGGGAGTTTGGCGTTTGGTTTTGATGTTGGGTGATTGGCTGTTGTTTATTGAAGTTTATGGTGCGCGGGGGCTGAGTTATTTGAAACGTCTTGGGGAATAGTGTCGCTGGGAGAGTATCGTTTAGATGGGTATCTGATTAAAATGCGGGCTCTGTGTTTTTGTGGAAAATGCGACTCGTGAAAGTGTGCAGGTAGCTCGATGATGCGGGGTTGTTTTTATCGTCGTTTAAAAGCAGCAGTTAAACAGCTTCGAAATTGATTTTCATTTAAAATGCCAGCAGTTTTTAAACAATTTCTACGCGCGCGCTTTCATTGCGCCGATACAATTTGCATGCATGGCTAGTAATTCGCGATAAGCCTTTTTTATCTACCGACGGCATTTACGGCGTCGAAAAAAAGGACCGAATTTTTTTTAAACCTCATTGTTCGGTATTTTCCCCTCTATTACCCTATTGTCCTCTCGCGCTAAATCATCCGAAAACAAATGCCCTCTTTTAAAACTCATTAAACTCACAACATCGAAACACACAGAAAAATAAAAACTAACACGAAAGGTCCACGCGAGGGGCATATTAGGAGTGTATCCGACGCGAATCCGCTCTTATAAATCGCCGTTGAATTTATTAGCCCTCCCCGGCGGAAAGAACAATAACACCTCCTGGGCCCGCGTTATTATGCCTTTCAAAATTCAATTAACCCTCTCCTTTGCCCGAAGGCACAATGCATCCGTCAGCGGCAGCTGACGTGACGCAACTTTAGATAGGACAAGTTTTGTGCGAGCATAAAGGAGAAAAGCCGAAGAACTACGTGTACGGGTCAGAATATTAGTTCGAGGAATGCTGTGATTGGCCGGAGAGTTAGGCTTTAGAAAAATTCGTAAGATTCTGGCTTATTGAGTGAAAGTTGCTTTTTTGATGGTGAGGTTGTTTTTAATTGGGTATACGTTTTTTGGGATGTTTTTTGGAGGTTAATTGAAATTGTTGGGTTGGGAATGTACGTAAAATGTCTTTTGAGGGATTTTTCGCAGTTTTCTCTTTTACGGGTAGTGTTTTTAAATTAAATTGGGTATATTAGTTTTTTCTTAATGTGCGTAATATTAAAGTTTATAATTTTAAAACAGAGCGTGAAAGAGGAATGAAAAGTGGGTTTATCTTGTTTTCCGTCGAAATAAAACATACCGACATGCGTTACATATAGTTTTGAAGAATATTTTTAAATTCACTTGGGGTCTGACTATACAATGCTTCTCCACTACTGATTCTGGACTTTTTCTTTTATAACATTTCTTACCTGCTTGTAGGTGAAATTTGCAATTATTCTAGAAATCAATATTAGGATTTTACATAACTGAATGATTTCTATACTATTTGAGATTAATATTTGTTTATTTTTAAAGTCATATTGACACCGAGCAGTGTATTGCAGGATAATCTATCTCGTAAAATAATAAAAAGAATATAGTTCTGCTTTTATGTATCGACAACACGAAAAGCATGTAAACATATATTTTTTCATCTAAAATATTGGCAAAATCCGATAATCTTCGTGAATTTAGTATATCTGCCTCTAGAGAATAGGAGCGCGTATAAAGTGAAATTTCCAAAATTATTACACGAGCACATAGTTTCCTAAAATAATTGATTTAGTCTACGTTGATAAAATACGCTTACACAAGCCAACACACTTACAGTCGAAATAAATCAGACAAATAAACATTGATAGCTCCTAAAATTCAGCAACAACGTACCACAATCAAAATTTATCATCAATACCCACATTCGACCTACTTCAACGTACACCCAACCAAAACTCAACATTACCTCTTAACCAAAAACCCCTTCAACTTCCAGATCACCAGAATGGAGCCGATAATCCAGCCAGCCCAGCCTCGCCCAGCCAGGAGGCCGACCTGCCACCTCTTCGGCAGCCACGATGATCCAACGTCGCCGCTGACTCCCGTCAACATCATCAGCAGCGACAGCCTCGGCCGGGCCGCTGCCTCAACCACCTCAACATCAGCAGCTCCGTCCTCGGCTCTCTCCAACTGAGAGAGCGCCGCAGCCACATCGAGCCACCCCCGTCGACGGGCCGGACCCGCGGCGGTCCGCCCGCTGCTGAAGATGTAGTGCTGCCGCGTCGGCTGCGGCCTTAGCGACTCTCCACACTGACAGCAGCTCGACTGTCTCAGTTTCCTTGATTTTTTCCTAAAGCTGGAGAGATATAGAGTATCGCACGAGGCTATATACACGCACAGATATAAGGAAAAATGCGAGCTGAGGAGAGCTGATGGAAATCGAGGGGAGGAGAGGACGACGAAGATGACGTCCGTCCTCGGACTGTGAAGCGCGCGCGCGCGCGCGAGGAAGAATCCGTTGTAACGCGAGTGTGTCTGTGCGAGAGTGTGGGTGTTATATTTTTTTGGTCTTCGAGGCGGCGTAATACGCGCGCCGGCTGTTGCGTCCGGGACCGCCCGTTGAGAGGAGAGCGCGCCGAGCGCGCCCACAGAGCGGAAAAATGGTCGACTTAGGAGGATACATCATCATTTTGATGAATCACAGCGGCAAGATGAAGCTCTACGGTGAGTCATTGTTTGCGTATGGGCTGCGGATTCTGTTATCCTGGATTCTGCTTCTTTTTTTTGGTTTGGGGGAGGATGCGGGTTTTGTGGGGGTGGTTTAACATAATTTTTGGTGTTTAAGTTTGTGTCGAGGGAAAGAGTTAGTAATATTTTTGTCTAATTTTAATTGGTATAATTCAATATGACGTTAACATCCATACAAAATTTATAATCGAATAAGGTCCATTCCTTATCATTAAAAATCTCGGTAATAAAAATAATTCACAAAGTGACAGCAGTCCAAACGAAAAATCCAACAAATCAAATTCATTATCCAAAAACAAATTCGAAAATCGATATAAATCAGCTCTCAAAAAACGATCCTCGTCTCACACCTGCAATAACAATCGTCCCAATGAAACTATAATAAATCTCCCCACTCCACCATCAATTCATCTCAACAATCCAAAAAAAGAATGAATAATCCCATCTCTAATAATCGCGCCTCGCCGCACTCCAATAAAGAAGATCCATTGATACATCGAAAATCCATCATCGCCTCGCTCCGCTGCAATAATTTATGCACCAACTTTCTCCCCCTCACCCTTCCTTTCTCCTCCGATTAAAGGACGCCCGGAAATCTCCAAAGTGATTTCTTCCTCTCGAAAGCCAAAGCCGTCGCCGGGGATGCCATTAAAGCCCTTCTTCTGCAAAAAGAAAAGAGAAAAAAAAAAAGAGAGAAAGGGCGATTCTTCGCGTATTGTTCGCCGAGTCGTTATTCGCGTCCGAAGGATTTTCCCCTGCGCGCGAGGAGATATCGGCGCGCTTTTTCGATATTTCCGCGGGATTCGCGCGCCGCACGGCAGTAATTAAAACTTGAACTGACAGGAGGAGCTATATAGGCACTCTGGGCCGCTTTCTTCTTAACCGCTCGAGCGCGAGGTGGGGGTGGTTTTGCGTTTGGATTTTTCTTTTTTTTTTCTTTTGAGAAGGTTTTTTTTTTCAGTTGTGTTTTAATAGTGCGTGGTTGGGGATTGGTAATGCGAAAGTATAATAACGACGGGAGTAATTGGAGAAGAAAAAATTGCGAATCCGAAGCGATGTCGGAGTAAAAGCGACTATATTATAAATGTTAAAACGCCGAGAGCGAGCGCGTCGTAAACTTTTAAGCGGATTAAAAGCGACTTTTTACATTTCCATTTCGTCATAAAGCAGAGAATACAGAGGGATTCCTGAAAGAATATAACGCTGTAGCTTTTCCATTTACAGCGCGCTGAAGGAGGGTATCAAGAAAACGTTAATTTTTCAAGTGACAAGCCTGCTTTCTCGTTATTATTTTACCAACGCATCACCGTCACAAGAAAAAAATATTTTTCGTTCCACTTTTCAAACTACTCTATACCTTTTCCATTCGGTAAGCCTAAATTGAATCGCGAGTGAATTAATCGCGAGAGGCTCGTTAAACGTTGACTAAAATATTTAGCCGCAGGTTCAAGAGCCGATGTAGTTTGCCCGCGCGCGATCCGGATAAATTTTACCTCGCGCCTCGCGTACGTATACGTATACGTGCTAATGGGAATTTATTCGAATCCGAACGCCATCTGTTTGGTCTGGCTTGAATATTTTATCATTTGGGAGCTAGCTTAGAGCGTATACAGTACAAAGAATCGTCTTTTTTTACTTTCAAACGGCCCGCTCATTAGCTTCATTTATTTAACCAGCCCAGCGCTGTTTTAAACATCGCGCCGATTGAAAATTAACGTCTGTGTCAATGCGCGCGGTTCGTTTGGCAATCGGGATTAATTGAAAGGGTAGCTTTCACGTATGACGTCGCGGCGCTCTTCGGGTATCGATCGATCAAAGATTTGTTTTGTTTCGCAAGCTCTTAATTTTCATCGAGTCCGCCGCGAGCGCCGGCGTGTATTTTTTTTTTTACGATCCTTTTGTGCACAAAAGTAACCTACTTTTAATAGGTTAATCTAATATTGAAACTTTCGCATCGATCGGTGCAATAAAAACGCTGAAAAAAAAAGGGAAAACAACAGCTGATTATTAAAGCTTCATTAAATCCTTATTGCGAGCAAGACCTTGCATTTTGCCGTTCATTTTTTTTCCCCCCAGCGTGCCAGCCAACTTTGAAAATTTCGACCGCAGCCAACCCCCCGGCATTAACGAACCAATTAAGCTCGCTGCTTTATGATGTAACGAAAACTTGGCGCTCGAAATACAACGTAAAACTTGGTAATCGCGTTTATTAAGACTATCAACAGTCCTTAAAAGCAGCTTCTCCTGCCCGATAGAAAGCCACCACTCCGACGAAATATTTTAACAGCCCCGATGAAATCCCGGTGTGCCCAGGAAATATACAGCTTGCCGCAAGTGCCGACGCATAATTATCGTAGTATCAGAGTCCCAGCACAGCGCGATAAATTTATGTAAATACTCCGCGGCCGAAGTTTCCCTAGGCCTGGTCTTACGTGTCTGCGATGTAACTAAATTAATTACAATTAAGAAAGTCGAGCTCTGGCCAAATAATGTTTGCAGGGTAATAACCGTGCGGTTTGCTTTTCTTGAGGAGGGGGAGGTGTATAGCTATGCCAGAGAGTCGTCGTCGCGAGAGGCGGCAAAGCAAACTAAGTATAGCGCAGGTATACAGGCTGACGGAGTCGCGGGAAGTTTGTACAGCGTGCTTGCAAGCTCGCCATGTATCTTAGCGGGGAGTTTTAATAAACGGGAAATTTGCCGCCTCGGTCTCCCGAGGCTTGCTTTTCGGGGCATTAAAGGATTAAAAAATATCGGGGAAAGTATGTCATTATGCGATCTAGTTTCGAGCCTCAAGGCCGCAAGCTCTCGCCTTTTTAATCACACCGCGCGCGCGCGCGCGCAAGCTCGCTTATTTACGGCTTGGAGTAAACATCCCTGGAATGCAAGACGCGTGTGTTGGAATTACCGTTTTACCAGCGCGGATAAACGGTTCTTTCTTCGAAGTTGCGCGGTATAGTACTGTTATAGTACTCGTGTAGTACGTTATTCGCACCTGCTTCGTCGTTTTCTAATGCAAGTAAAAAACGAGCCATTGTTTCTCTCTCAGAACGATACCATCACGAAATTTTTGAAAAAACTTCCTATATGCAAATATCCAGACAGTTCCAACCATCAAAAAGTGTAAACTCCCAGATCAAACAAAGAAATCCTATACACACGTGTGTACCCAAACAAGCCGCGTCGTCGCCATCCCCTTTAAAGACTACCAAGCCGTATTGAGAGTTCGCTTTTAATGCTGGCCTCCTTTTTTTTGCTGAATGCCTTCCGAGGTGAACTGCCTGCTGCTGCGCTGCGAGATTCTTCCGCCAGCTACTGCACGAACCTAGACCCCGTTTTTTTCCCGCACGCGCCGCTCGTCTTTCTTTTTTTAATCGCTCTTTCTCTCTCGCGCGCTGAAGAGAGGCGGGAGAGAGGGAGGCGATAATAGCGACAAGGATAGGGCGTGGAGAAGTGGAGGTATTTGGCTGAGGTTGGATGTAGCCTTCGGGAGTACTGTTGTAACGAATTTCGTAACGCGATTTGGAAGAGGTCCAGGTTTTTGGGGGTGGCTGTCTTGGATTTGAGCGAAGGGGCTGATGAGGGATTTATTGGTGTTGATCGATTGGGAATTGGTGGTATGGATTAATGTTTAAACTTTGTATGTTTTGATAATAAAGGGTTTTTCGAGTTGGTTTTGATATTGAGATTGATCTGATAGGTTTTAATTGGAGAAATGAAATTACTTTTTGATGATATGCATGGTTATTTAAAAACTAAAATTACACTATCGACGTTTTTATTCTGCACGGTATGAAAAAGTGCATTTCAACACATTAAGCTAATACATATTCTAATACTAAAGTAGTAAAAAACAAATTAAACTTTTTTCTGGTCGCGCGTGATCTATTAAACAGTAGATTATAAGACCAGCCAAAAAAAAGCAAAATAATCGCCCGAATAACAGAAGCGGCGGTTTCAGCCTGCGGTCAAGTTAAAAGTTCCAGTCCAAAGTTAGATATTTATGTGAACTATGCGGACGCGTATCCTCCGTTTGAGAAAGTTTAATTACGTATGTTAAATATGTCATGAAAACCATTTCGGTCAGCCATAATGAGAATATTTCCGACAATTACTCCTGCGCCCCATTAAAATCCATCACCACTCCATCTCCCCACTCAAAAAACAAGCCTCCACTTTCCCCTCTCCAAAAAATCAAAAGCCCGAAAACCGAACTTCCCTTACAAATCGCAAGCACTTAAACCGTCTCTCGCGCGGACGTTAAGATCGGATCACGCGAAGTTTCGCGGACTGCTACACCTCTTGATTGTAATATCCCCGAGGTTTTGTGGCTTTACGGCGCAGAGAGCTACTCTGCAGACGCGCGGAGAGAGAAAGAGAGAAGAGCGCGGCGCTTGTCGGCTCTCACGTCTGACCATAGCGCGCGGAACTACTACTGAAATCTGGCGCGCGTGCTAGCTCTGTGTGCCCTTTATACGTGTACGTGTCGGGCTGGGGCTGTTATTCTGTTTGATTGCTTTGACTGATTTGGCTGCGGGATTGGGTTTAGACGAGGTGAGGATGCCGGGGATTGAGCGAGAATGGAGAGTGAATGTTGATGAGAGTTGAGAAGGTTTTTGGGAAGTTTGAGGGGACAGGTGGGTTTTTGGTTGGGGTGGTTTTTTAGGGTTTGGGTGGGGGGTGTTTGTGAGGTTTGTTGTTGGGAATATTTTGTAGAATTGAGAAGTTATGTTTTTTTAGAAGACTATGGCAATAGATTTTAGAGTGGTTCGAAAGGCAGAAAATATAAATTTGTATAGTGTAACCATATAGTGCATAATGAATAATAAATAACCAAAAAGTATTAGTCAGATTTAAGGTTTAATTTATTTCCATACCGATTTTTTATTATCATTTTTTAACCAATTTTTAGAATTTATATCGATACTTATCAGTAAAGCTCAGATTAAATTATACATTTCTTATAGCTGTTAAAGAACTACCTTAATCGAAGCCCAATTTACTATTACAATCCCTTCCATAAAGAAGGAAAAAAGCCGATCTGTCAAGGATTAAAGAACTAAAATAAAACCAAAATCGAATAATACGCCAGCTACTAACTCTCCACTTCCAAGACTCTTACTCCAGCCCTTTAACTCTCTCGATCTCCCTCGGTAGTTTCGCCGGCCGATATATATTTTCCTTCGACTCCAGCTCTCTCTCCTTTTTTTTTATCCGCGCGCACTTGTTCTAGAATTTGCCCCTAACCTCGCGTCCGGGAATTTTCCCTGCGTAAAATTTTATTGGCGGGAAATGAGAAAATTTCTAAGATAAGTCGAGAGAGCGCGACCAAGAAATCGTTCCTTTTTCTCTCTCTTTCTCTTCTTTATTCTCCCTCTTCGCTATTTTATTTCGAGCCTTAGCTTCTTGCCTTTTTACCTTCTGCGTGTGTTTGCGATCGCGAAGAATGGAGCTTGAAAATAATGAGATGGGCGCCTCGTTTGTTTTTTTTTTCTTTTTTTTTTTTGTTCATCGGAGAGTCGCGGGTGCTCAGATTTTTTTGCAGACGGAGGGATGCATACTTCCTTCAAGGCGGCGGTTTTTTCACGTGGCTCTTTGTCCGAGCGAATCAGGGTCGAAAGATCGTTTTTTTTCTGGATTTTTTTCCCCAGGCTTTTGTACAGGAGGATCTGCTAGTGTATGCACAGAGAAAATTTTTCATGGACTTTCGGTCTGGCTGGATGAATCTTTAATTTTATGGGTCGTATGAATCTGACCCCGTTAGCTTTCGAGATTGATAGAATCGCGGCTCGGGATATATTTTTTTTTTTCATTCGCGGCAGTCGGATCCGCAGGAGTTTACGGATTTTTTTTTATTTCGCGTCGTTCTATCAAAAAATACTTTTCTAATATTTTATAGAGCCGAATGATGGGTTCGATATAGCCGGTATCGTATAAGAAAAATAAGTTCGGATGAAACGAGTTTCTTCGGTACGTATAGCGGCCGGCCATTTTTAATTAAAAATTTTACTTCAATCTATTAAAAGGTTGTATGAAACATAACTATGTTCGACATTTTCGAAAAATCGTTATTTACGTCAACTACGTTTGTCGGAAGAAGATAGTGTGCTAGGGAAAAAAGAGTTGTAAATTTTGATTTGCTTTTAATTAAAAAGTGACTATTAAAAATTCAGCAGTCATAAATGTACTGCAGCTAAAGTACATGTTTTATGACAATTGATACGTGAAACATATAAAAAGTAATCTTAAGCAATAAATGTAAAAACGTTTATTAAAGAGACCATTACAATTATAATTTGCTTAATCCAAGTCTATTAATACAAAGCGACAAAAAAGATACTTAATTAAAGCTCTAATCGAAGACTATCAAAGCGACTATTAAAATACAATTAAAATTTTTCTCATTCCCACAGGATCGCCAGCGGACAGCGCAGACAGTTTGGAGATCGGCGACGAGATTCTCGAGGTCAACGGTCGGACCCTCGAGAACGCGACGCACAATGAAGTCATACAACACATACATCAGGTAAAAAAAAAATTCACTTATTCACCCCAAAACTAATATTACCCGCATTTCGTATTCGTTTATCTTTGCGAATCGAATTTTTCATTCGGGCGCGCGGGCAAACAGAGGAAATTCCCTTAGTGATTTGTATACAAGCAGTTTTTGTTTATCTCCCCGCAGAAATTGACTTAGTCGGGGGGCGTACCAAGAAGTAGCTGAGATATTCGAGTTGGCTAAGTTACTTACTTGTAAATAACGCGCGCGCTGCCTCGGCTGGAAGAGCTTACCTAAACTGCTTTTACCAGTTATAACAATCGGACTTCTAGTTTGTGTAGCGGCCGTAAAATATCACTGGCTTGTTACAACGCCAGCGAAAACGGAGTTTCCTGACTTTCCAGCGTTACCGTAACTTTCTAAAAATAATTCAAACCTATTTCTTTACTCTTCTAATGCGTACATTCATTTAAAAAAATTCACGCGTTTTATTACCACAAATCCGTACAAAAAGGTACAAAAAATCTCAGGCCCGCTAACCACCCAATCACCTATCCAAAAAAAACCTTGGCCAACCTCCAAACCCGCTAAACACCCGCTCCACATACAAAAAATCACCCAAATCATCCGCGATCTTTCACAAATCATCGTTCGCGCAGTCCTGGGTAGACAGCCGACGCGCGTGCCGGGGACGTTAGCGCCCCTGTAAATTATTCATTCGTACATGCACGCTCGAAATACTGAGGCTAATGCAGAGCGGAGCATCTCGGCAGGCGCGCGCTGCAGCCATCACGGGACTGATGTCGCTTTGCTTGTCTGTTGCAGTGCATCAAGTCCAGAACAATATGCCTGCGAGTCCGTCGGAGGAGCGGCAACAAAATGGGTGAGTCGACTCGTGCACGATGTATTATTCTGGGAATTGTGTGTTGGGGGATGGTTGAGAGAGAATTTGGGGCAGAGATGATGCTGGGTTGGTTTTGGTGGATGGTTTTTTTGATTGTTGCTGTGAGAAGATTTTTAGTAGGTATGATAAGGTTTTTAGTGGATATGATAATTAGTAAATGATGTTATAATATTATCGTGTCTTTTTTGGATAATTAGGACATGAATTAACTTGAATTTTTAGATTCGAAAAAGTGAATTTTCAAATATTTTGATTTTAAGGCGATGCGATGGGCACTTAATATAACAGTTACTATAACAGTAATTACTATAATGGTTACTTTACTAGTAGTAACAGTTAAAGCTTAAAAGTCCATTTGATTGCTTTAATTGCAAGATATCGATTTGATTGTCTTATAATAATATTAATGAGGGTTACTTTACCATAATTATAATTAAGCATTTCAACATTTTTGAATTTTTATATAGAACACTTCAAGAGATTGAAAAAATGTAAACGACAACACGCAATCCCTCCCAATCTAAAAATAATTACCCCCTACCCTAACACTGCCAATAACATCAATTCCAATCTGATTCGCAACAAATTACCATCTAAAATCCCTGTCAATATTCACATTAACTCCTCGTCAACGGCAAAAACAGTACAATCCTTTCCATTCCGTCAAAAACCCTGCCCCACTAACGCGAACCCTATACGTTATAGAAACGACTCTCGTCAAACTGCCGACGGACTCGACTCCGTCGAATTTAATTCGTTCACGCTAAGTGATTTTTTCGCCTCTCTCTCTTTCTTTCCTTCCCTCCGTTTTCCTACGGCCAGAAGAAAGAAAAAATCCCGGCTCCAGGGCGTTACGCGAGAGGAACCGTATAATTACGGCGTGTAATGAAATCCGTCTTGTTTGAGGGAGAGTGGAAAAGGAGTTCCGGCGCGGAGATATAGATGGCTCCGCATTTTTCCGGGAATAATTGCGCGCCGGTATAAAGAAGAGAGACGTTCCTGGATCTGAGATTAATGAAACGGTGCTGATGAATTTTTATTGATAAAGGAAAAGGCGGTGCGTTGAGAGAGGAGAGCAGGGGGTTTTCATAACTTTCTTCGAGCTTTGATGTAAAATGCAGCGATGGGTTCGCGTTGGGGTATTGTCTTCGATGGAATTTTAAGTTTGCTTTTAATAATTACTGGAAAGTGGGGAGATATTATCGATAAATTATTTATCTCGGATGGTTACAATTCTGATACACAGCAGTAGTCAACGTTTAATCATACGGGATTTAATGAAATATTTACTGCTTGTGATAATGCCTATAGTGTAGACTCTAATTTCGCTCGTCATTTATTGATAATATAGAAGGAGAATTTAAAAAGATAATGTGGATCTGCATCGATATCTCAGTAGCAGTGACCGTAGATGGTATAGGATCTAATTGATTTTTTTTAATTACTTTAAAATTTCTAAAAGTGCACATTTTATAAACTCATTAATAGTATAAAAAATCACTAAAAAGCTGTAGAAGAGCAACAAAGAATTTAATAATAAATATTAATTTTCTCTATTAGCCCTATACTGTTCAATTAACCCCATTCTACAATGCTTGTCACAAAAATGGAAGGTGCCCTCTGAGTTAAAAATCTAGTCGAGTAAAGCCTTGCTCCTTATTTCTTTTCCTTTTTGCTTCTTTCTCTCTCTATTAATGTTTCATTCATTTATCGAATACAACTTGAATCAACTAAAAATTTCAAAACTAAATATTTTTAAAACTATATATATACTTATATATTTTTAAAACTAAATATTTAACTTAAACAATGAAACCTTTATTAAATCAATTAAACTTTTATCGCTATGATTAAATTTTTTTCTGAGTTTAGATTACATTCACCATCGCCATTTCGCCATTAAACTATCTATCACATCAAAAATACTCTCCAGTAACCATCCTCGCATCATTACACAGCCCATTAAAAACCCACCACATAAAACGCTAACCATGTACCCTCTCAACCCCTCCCACAATCCCACCTCCGACAAAACTCCTCTGTATTTTCAATCTCGAAAATCGCGCGACACAAAGCTACAATCCTCCTCCCCCGTCCTCCAAGCAGCCAAGCTATACGCTCAACTGCATCGCCAGCCACGCATGCAACACAATCGCGCATTATACAAGCAAGTCGACTACAACTCGGAAGGCTCAGCTCTAACAAGAACTTCCCATTCCGACGAAATCCCTTATCCCACGTTCGCGCGAACAAGCACATATATATATACACAACAGCGCTGTCCCTCTATAGTCGCTGGAGGTGTATGTACCGAAGCAGCACGCCCAGCGAATGACTTTTCTTGAGCGTTCGATCGTTTAAATTTCAAGGGTCTCGAGGACGGCCAACTTTCCAACTTGGCTCCGAGAGCCTTTTCGTGTTGGGAGAATCGCAGCGAGAGGAGAGTGTCTCTCTCGTTGGCGCGCTATGGCTTAGAGGACAGGGAAATGAAAGGGGGGAGGTGTGGATAGTGGAAGGAGCTTCTGGCTGGCGATTTTAGTTTTCGGAGGTATGGTGTGTTTAATTAATTGGGCTGAGGAACTGCCTTGAAGTGAGGATGGTTTTTCTTTTTTGACTTTGAGTGTGTGTTGCTTTTTCTTTTTAGATTGGGAGTTAAGGAAAACTTGAATTGACTAGAAGGGTTTTTGTAGTACTGGATTTTTTCTTTGGCTGGAGAAATGGTGGACAAAATTTTAATGATTTTAAAGCCTTTTATCGGTATATTTACACGGAGCGATACTTTAGGCGCGGAACTTATTTATTATAACAGATGAGTAGGAGCGGGAAAACCGATTACGCGTACTAATTTAAATAAATTCCATGCCCAATATTTTCATAACGTGTATTTTAGGTTTATTTTTTAATCAGCATCCTCTTTTATTTATGCACACATCAATTTTTTTTTTATATATTAGTTTATAAAAATTTATCACAAAAGGATAATTGTTTTTTTTTTTTAATAGTCAAGTAGATAAAAGTCAAAAAAAGAAAAAGAAAATTTGATTCTTACATACAAAATAAAACCATGATTTTTTAAAAATCACTCGACATATAAAACTGTCACCATTAATATAAATTCCACGCGCATTACTCCAACCCAGCCACCTTTCACCTGCGACTCGGCCGGTAAAACAGCTTCAGCGCGTGCATCCTTGGCAACGCGCCACTAAAAACAACAACAAACTTACCCTTGCGCTCACCTTGAAAACCCCTGCGTCAATCAAACCCCAAAACCCCCACCCCAAACCCTTCACCTACCCATCCTCACCTATTCTACTTAAAAACCCGCAGCCAAACGCGCCAGTAGATACATCCACGAGCCAACCAACACTCGGCTCAACTCGGTCCCGCTCGTGCCTCTCCGGCTCTCGCGCGTTCGCCAGGTAAATAACGCCGCGGCCGCGCGCAGGTGAGTAGGAGGCCAGAAAGAGAGAGAGAAGGAGACAGCTATATAGTCAGCCGGCCGCGAGGAGGTGGAACTCTCTGGAGAATGCAGCCAAGAGAGTTAGACGAGGAGGGCAACATAGCCTTTTACCGAGCGCCCGACTGAGACAGCAAGAGAGCCGGCACGAGGTTGAACCGCACTGTATACGCTGCCACTGCTAACCGTGCCGCTGGCACATACGTGTCAGTTCGACTCCCGATCTTTTATACGGTGCTGCTGCTGCTTCGCGCGCGCGCGTGTGTGCAGCGAATCGGCCGCGCGCGGCACTATTATTATTAGTTCTAAAAATCGTTCGAACGTCGCGAGTTGTGAGTGCTTCGATAACGCAGGTGCGCAGATGCTGCCAGTACGCTATAGTGTTTCGTTAAGACGAGCTGTGTGCAGTGCGGCAGTTGGTGCATGTATATATACGCATGTAGAGCGAGTGAAAGCTTGAGAGCGCGCAGTTGTGGGTATATACATACACACGGCACGCATCACCTGGTCTGCCGTCGACGGGAGAGAGAGAGAGCTAAGGAGACGCACGTGCGGACGATATAGCCGAGGATGACGCGCCCGCACATATAGCTGGCCTACGTACGTGAGCGTCGTGTAGCAAACGAGTAAGCAGAACTTTTTTTGCGAGGCTATGGATGAGTGTTTTGAGTGTGTATACTGGTAGGCTGGTTTTCGATAGAGAGCGATAAGGATACGGGAGAGAGATGCTGGTTCAACGATCGGGGAAGGTATTTAGGTTAGGTTATGGGCGCGAGTTGCAGCAGCGGTTTTTTTACGTAAGTCGCACGCGGAAATATGCCGATTATGACAGTGGACGTTTCGCCGCATCGGCAGAAGCGCCGAGCTCGAACGCGACAGTGTCTGCTTGTGTGTATATATATACGGGGAACTTCCGAGTCTTGTATATACAGCGGCGGTGGCTTGTTTCTTATCAGGTCGCAGCGGCTGGTTTAGGTCCAGATTGGCAAAACAACTTTGCTGCTGGTATAGCTTGAGACATCGCCGCTATGCCTTTTACTCGTGTTTTTCCTCGTTTTTGTGGGAAATAAACATTGCGCAAGGCTTTCCCGTAATACATCGGCACTCGTTAGAGCTAAGCTTTCCCACATCCTGTGCGTGCTCGCACGCGAGATGATGGTATCGTGCGCTGTGGTATAGAATTTCTTTTTTTCACTTTCGGAATGGTACCTGGTTTTCGGAAAATTTTGGCGCTGGTTCGAATTTTTAATTTCGCAACGGATTTTTGCGTAACGGATATTTTCAGCGCATTCCGGAACTTATACGTAACGCGTTAATTTTATTGCTTGGATGATGCTCAGCCGTACCTGTCATTTGCGCCGTCCAGGAAAATGGTTACGAAGGCGCCCGCCGAGGGAATAGACATTACGGGCTGGCTTTATTAGCTAATGCTATAAACGATTAACGACTTTAAGTTTGTTTATTTATACACTTTAATATCGAATTTATAAAACTAATATTTCCGCGAGTGATTAAACATTTCGCTGGAGAAATATTGACCCAATACCGAACTAATAACGAATACCATCAAGCAATAATATTGTAACGATATCGAAACAATACCGCAGAACACAAACGTCAATCTCCCCCAGAGTTCATTCACTTTCTCGCATTTCCAACGATAATACACGTAGGCAGCATTTCAGAAACTTTAACTGTACAGCTTTCAATTGATGCACACAAGAGAGACGCATTCACGTAGGACACTCACTCCTCGAGAGCTACACACCTCTGCCTCTGCGCGCCTTTGAAAAGCGATACTCTTTTCCATTGAGAAGTAAGCGAAATGCGATACCGAGAATTTCTATGCGCCGCTGATTTGACTAGCGCAATTTTAGCGTTACCCTAGCGCATTACAAGATGATGCTTGTATTAGCCCTTGAAATGTGAAAGGCGCATGTGGGTATATATATATATATAGGCGATTCTCGCGTAATACTGCTTCGGGCTCACGTGACTTGGCGAAGAGCACTGGAATGTCGTTGTGACATTTTTCAGAGTAAGGCGAATAGATAAGCTCGGAGGTCTATTATCTGCGACCGTTAGTACAACATTAGTTGCGATATGCTTTTACGGTGCGCTTTGCCATTGTCTTAAAGAGTGATTATTTGGTGATTTCGTTTGTTTGTTTTGTGTTGGCAAATGTTGTATAGTGGTTTTTTTTTGGTAGTGGGTAAATACTGGTTTTATTTGGGGATATGTTGGTTTTTTAATGTTTGACATATGGTGTAATTCATTTTTAGTTCACACCGGTTAAAGTAGGTTTGATATTATAATAAGGTTACGTTGATTTTAAAAGTTATGTAAAAATGTTAACGTATATAGAAAGTTTTTATAGTGTTGAGTGGTAGAATAATAAATTTTAAAAAAATGGTAAACAAAAATGATTGAGCGAAGTGTTGAATTCGAAATTCCAAACTGGTTTATTATTTAAATTACGTTAAATCTCTTTTTAATTTGCATAGCCAGATTGAAAATAACAGCGTAGCCTACAAAGATTACATCATCAAATTAAAAATAAATAAAAAGGAGGCCTTTTGATTCTTTTTTGGGGATAAAATTATCTTCAGCAATTTCATCTATCAACTATTTTCTTGTTTTTTCGCTTTTATGGCATCCGGATGGTTCGGCATCGATTTTTCTAGCAGCTTATTTCTTTAAAGAAAAATATAGAATTATATATAGCAGAACTGTGTCAATTTTTTTACGTTTACAAATATAATTTCTCTAAATTATTTTTTATATAATTATTAGAAGTATTATATTTAAATTTAATAAGCAATTCTTAATTACGCTTATATAATTATCAATTAAAATTTTTATCATCAGATTTAATATTTATCTTACTTTTATAAAATAACTTCGATTTAATTCGAATCAAAAAATATTTTATTCCGAGCACACGTCATGATCAATACCAAATCTATTTATTTGGTAAATACTTCTATTTTTTATTCTCTTTGACCAATCGTTTACAAAGTAATTCACATTTACATTTTCACGAAATTCGCCTATAGAAATACATGATGTACTTTAGCATTTTATACAAAAAAAAATTTTTTTTTAAGTAAATTAAAAAATTGTTTTTCAATTTTTATCTCATTATTATTTATCAGTTAATTTAAATAAAATAATGATATAAACATGCTATATTTTTTAAACATTCAATAATACAGCATTTAGTTATTATAATATTACTAATTTGAAAATATTTATTCATTCCATTTATTCAGTAAACTTCAATTACCAGTGTGTCACAGGATGATACATTGCATTGTGAAAAGTTTTCATTCAACGAGCTACTCCCATTAGTGTACTCATTTAGGTTGAAAAATCAATGGAATTCCAGAAGATAAAAGCATACACATATTGCTTCATAATAATTAAATCTAACATCATTTAACGAACCAACACTATTCCTAATTAGTTGTGAACCTAAACACTTTATAATTAACACACTTCTGAATAATAAATTTACAAATCTTCTTTTCTAATCAAATCAATCTTACTCATCAAAATGAACTCGATGAAACCATACGTTCAAAAAAAGCTTCTCAATAACACAAAAAACCCACCATTCACATTCCTCCCACACCCACACACACCAAACCTTCCACCAAAGCAATAGACAGTCTCGGCTGGGCAGCGTCCATCGACAAAAGCCCGTCGTTCCAGGGCAATTTTCTCGAATCAACACCGCGCGTCCAGCTCAGTACCAAACAATAGACACATACCTTCGGCAGCGGCATTTTCCCCCCTACATACAGTCTACCGTCAGTCCAGCCGCTCACACATGTCCAAAGCGCGCGGATGCGTGTCGCGAGCGCGCGGTTCTCGCGCCAGGATGCAGTGTGTGCCGAGCGGAGCGGAACTGCGGAAGAGGAGGAACAGGAACTTGCTTCCGATACAGTTTTGTAGATCGAGAGAAAAATCCCGCTGCGCGCGCGATGCGCTTCGGAAAGTTTCACGCTGTGGGCCGAATCAAGCAGGTCCTCCAACTTGTTCTGGGCCAAGTTTGCCGAGGGGTAGTTTCGTGGTGGTATTTCTCGCGATTGTTGGAATAAGCAAGGAATAAGACCGGAGCTTCGTTTTTTCGCGGCCGAATTCGTCGGTAGGTGAGCGTCGGGAGGATTTCAACGAAATTGAGCATGAAAGATTCATGAACTGGCGCGCTGCTCGCTCCCGGCGGGTTTGAACTTGAGTTTCGCGGTTATGAAATCGTGGACTGTTTGCGTAACGTTCCTCATCCTCTGCCAGCGAAGTTTTCAATTATGTATCGCGTATCTATTGTGCGTCCCTGCCACTTCAGCTGCGGACCGCTGATGAATTAACATCTGGTGATCCTTTAGCTCACCGCTTCTGAGCAGTCCAAGTCAATGTGTTACCTAGGAACCGCGAGGGCAAACCCAAAATTCTGATGAAATAAGAGAACCCGTAGATCCTCTGCCAACTCTTGTACTTTATAAAGACCACACTCCAGCCGATTATTAATCCAAACTCCAAACAGCCGAAACCGAGACGTAGGCCCACATCCCAGAAGAAGGAGAAAAAAATACACGCACGGAATAGGCTATAGGCCAGCTCTAAGCGGCGGCTAGCCAGCTCGAGCAGTGGTCGTCGACCCTATATATGGCCGTTCACCTTCCCGCGACCGAGCGCGTTATTAGCGCGATAAATGCGCGAGCGATGATAATTGAACGCAAGCGAGGAGAGAAGGAACGGCTCAGCCGGGATTTTCATTCGCCAGGGTGAGAGGGAAATTGATGATCCAACTGGCTGCTGAGTGTGGTGGGATTTTCGGTTGGTTGATTGTGGCCTTTTGGCATTTTGGGTTGGTGCGTTGGTATGTTTGTTTGGGTTTATGGATTTGCGTATAGGGTATTTGTAGATTGGTATGTTGTGGAGGGATACGCTAAGGATTGTAAAGAAAATTATGTACATTTTTAGGGAAAATAGAAACTTTTGAGATTTTGATTAGATGTTTAGTTGTTTAACTAGGAATGAAATTTTAATTAGGTTAATTATAGACATTTTCTTGGATAATTGATATTTTTATATAGTTTTTTTATAATTCAATGTTGCGGATACTAATTATACTTATACATAATATCAATGATTTTTCTCATTAGTATAGACCATTCAGAATGAATAAAGAATATTTCTTTTCCATTTCACTTTCCGCTTTAGATTCAATATTGCGAGAACACAAAAGAATGCATGCAATTTTTCACTTTTCGTAACCTTAGTAATAATTCTAGAAAATAGTACGGATTTCAAGGTGAGACCCACGTAATTAAGCTGACCTCTTTCTATACATGCATCATGACCCAATTGGATGTAAAAAAATTTTGAAAAATGGTCAAGCACACTTTCGTTTTCGAGAAACGATCATCAACTCTAGCCTATAAGAGGTTAAATTTAATCACCAAAGGATTAATGCATTTCGTATCCTCTATAAATTATTTCGATAACGCATCTTCACAAAAACAAATTGGCTTTCTAGAGAGGAGACAGTATCGGAAAAAGATTGTGTCCATAAAAGGCGCCCAGTCAAACGCAGTTAAATGCGCCGGTAATCGAACACGTGAGAGTGATTGATTAGTAACACTGATTGTTTTTAATCCATCAAATAAATCGTTAGAGTACTTTCCAAATTGTTTTTACTAGCCAACGATATTTCAAACATGCCCCATGACGAAATCAGTCCACCTTCCAACCATAGCGTTGACAATCGCTCTGGAAAACAATGAGATCTCTCACGTGTCGCTGATAAGCCATAGACGAAACTGTCCTGGACACTATATGTATTTTACGATTTATGAACAATTTAGTTACGTAAAAGTAGAAAGCAGCCTGGTACCTCCCCTTCTCTCTTTGCCATAGCAGCCCGGGCCTTTTGATGGATTACAAATTGCAAAATAAACACTGCCACGGCCAATAAAGCTGCGACAATCTTCGCATATGACTCAATGTGCACACAAGCGGCTTTTCACTTGAGCTCACCATGAGCGGCGATTACCTCGACGCGATGCTTCGCGAACAAAATTTATAATTGCACGTTACGTCGCGAGCGGCGACGCTTTACATGCAAAATACGTGCGCACAGCTTCGTCCCACGAGCGATCGGTTGAAGGATAAGAAAAATCGGCACGCTCTTAATTTACAAGTGCATTTTCCCGTGCTGTGTTTACGTTCTTAATTTGGTCGGGTTGAATTTGAAGGTGCATGTTACCGTTGGTTTAGTAGATGAGCTTGTGTGTTAATTGATTTTGGTTAGTGTGCCTATATTATGTAGAAAAAATTGCATGGATCTTGAATGAAATCGGGATTATCGAGCAACGATTTAGACGAAAATATTTTACAAAAACACAGTTTTCTATAGAAAGTTTATGTGTCTGACAATTTGAACAGAAATCGTTAAGAACCAGCCAGTAACTAGCCTAAAACCACAGTCTCTTTCCCCTACTCTCATATCACCTAAAGGCACATCGTGAATCACGATACCAAAAGCTCCTAATCAAAACTTATCACCCAAATCGTTCCCCGATCCAGCCTCTCCCCATCCAGGTCAGCAACGATTTATCTGTCACAGAGTGCCCGAGACAGCGCATATAATAAACGTTAAAAACGGCAAAGCATATCATAATCTCCGTACTCGCGCAAGCGGTCATCTCGATTTTTTTTGTACACGCACACACGCGCTCGGAAAGGCCCCGAAATGGGTCAAGGGTTCCGCGGGTATTTTTCGGTGAGGTTATATACGCTCCTGTGTGTGTGCGCGCGCAAAAGAGAGAGAGGGAGTGTGTTTTCGAAGAGCGCAGAAACGAGATCGACGCTGCAGTGATAAAAGCACTATATACGCGCGAGCGCGACTAAGAGAGAGAGGGAAAATTTCATCCCGAACGAGGAAGAGAAAGGAGAGAAGAGAGAGAGATGCTGTGTGCGCGCAGAACGTACACACACACACACGGGTATATACAGTTAGGAAACTGGTTTTGCCTTTCTTGAGACGAGTCGAGATTTCTCTCTGTCTCTCTGCCTCCTTCTTCTTCTGTGCCTTGCTGCTACCATCGTGTATCTTTTTTCTCTTGTTTCGCCCGGCTCTCGCTCTTTCTCTCTTTTTCTTTCTCGCTCTTCTGATATTTCCCTCGCGTTTCGCGCGATTGCAATTCTTTGTAACTACGTTTGTTTGTTTTTATTATAATGAGTGTTTTTAAGTTTGGATACTGATAAGATCGACGTTTATAGCTTTTACGGGTCGTTATTTCCTATATTTTAATATATTTCTCTAAAATTCTTTCATTCATAAACATTGTTAAATAGCAATAATAGAAAACTTTAAAACATTATTAAAATTAATACTATTCATTATAACATTTGATGCTTTTTTAATTATTTACTTTATTATTTCTTAAATAATAAAATAGAGGTGTACAGTAATTGAAATTTTGATACATAAATAGAATGAATAAATAAAGAAAAAACTTTTGCACAGTAAAATCCTAGTTGGTATATCCGTTACGAAAGCGGATGTTCAATTTACGGTTTTGTAGACGTACTCTATTCTATAACTCATTTTCATGCTTTTTTATATTTATGATACTGAAATTATCTTACGGTATTCTTGTAGAAAAATATGCGCAGACTAAAAATTTATTTCAGTGAAAATGTTATATTTATAAAATAGAAATTCAAGAAATTCTTCTTGGAATAAAGGTTTTTGCTTTCAATCTTTGAGATTGCATTTGAAAAAATTAAAGTGATAAATTTTACAGCATAAAGTACTACTGTATATGTCTTTCCTAAATCTGTTAAAACGCTGAAGGTCAATTGAGGTAAAAAATGGACCATAATTTCTATCTATATAGTTTACTAAGCAGTGTCCAGATATTTTAACATAATTTGCATATATGATTACCAGAATATTAATTATACTTATACAATTTACATATAATCCTGACGAAATTCTAAAAAGTAAAAAATTTTATTAGCATACATTATCTATCGGTGTAGACTAGATAATAGAAGTATAATATTTATACAGAGTGTATATACTGTTTATTAAAAATGAGTCGAGATATCGGTGACAATCAGATTCCATACTTTGTTTTTAAAATTCATTATAAATATCTGAATATGAGCTTAAAATCTCTTTTCGATACAATTTTAGCAGGTTTACGTTTCTGCATGTAGAGTTGAGATTAGTTTATGCATGGTTCTCTGCTGTGTAGGAGTAGACTTGGTGCACGATGCATCAATAGAGTTACAATACGGCTACCACGTACATTACCTGGGTATCTTCAGCAGTATTAGGGCTTGGGTCAGAGTGCTATGTTTTTGATCTAGTCCAATAAGATAATTGCGTTGTCTGTAAATACGGCTACTAGTGAAGGATCCTCTGAATATATCCAGAATAATTTTGTATTTTTTTTGTTATAACAATGCAAAAAATATGTTCACTTTTCAATTATTGATGGATCTTTTTCCGTTATAATTCAATGAACAGAAAATTTGGGATATTCTGGGCAACTGATGGTTAATTTTCTACCAAGGGACATTGAACAGATTTCTTCTTTATATTCTGAACATGAAACGTCGCCAGTTAGTGAGATTTTTGAACAGAATATATTAGAGAATCTGGCCATTGGACAGAAAATTCACTGTATTTTGATCACTGAAAAGTCAATTTTCTAGAAGGGAATCTGTCTATTTATTAGTATTGTCTGTATCTCTTTCTATCATTGACTATTCCCTTATTGAAATCGAAACTGTAAACTATTAATAAATTGAATGTATAAGGTAAATGAATTTTTCTCTTTTCTTACGTGTATTTTATAATCTATAAATTATACATTTTATTTATACAATTTTTTGAGATCTTCAAGAGTTTTGAAAACTCTGATAATTTTGTAAATTTAGCAAAATCGTGGAAAGTTTCTAAAGAACTAAAAAAATTGATAATATAATTTCCAAATTACAAAAAGTCGACACGCAAAAACATCCAAAATCGCCTTTAACTCACCTCAAACAATCAAAACCAATAAAATTTTTAAAAAAACCCATCTCTAAATCCATATTTACAGTCCTTCCTTCCAACTCCCCGAAACTCACAACACGCTCCCAACTCCAGAACCAAAATCTCTCACCGAATTTCCCATCGTAATTTTCCCCTCGTCTCTTCCGCGTTTCGCGCCATTCCTCGGCTCTCTTTGCTCGTTCGCTCGATTGAAGTCTCGCTTAAAAGCTCGCGCATTATCACGCGCGTGAGCGGCAAATTATTTCGCGTCTAGGTACCTATACCTCTCCGCTAGACGACGTCGTAATTGCGAGGAGTAGACCGACGACGGCTCCAGCTTGGCATCGCGCTTTTTAATTCTCGCGGCTTTGGAGGTCGGTTGCTGTACGGTCGGCTTATGGCGAGCTGATGAGCGAGATGCGAGGTAATGATTGAGGTGTGAGGGTTGGCTAAATGATTGTTTTGATGAAGTGTTTGATGAAAAGAGTTTTGGATAATTGTTTTTTTCTTAATTTTTGTTTTTAGAAGATTTTATGTACTGAGAAAAATATTTGATACTTAATGGAAATACTTAATTGAATCAATCAATTTTTTTCTCAGTGAATGTTACTTTCTGTTAGAAAATGTCTTATTAATTTTATAACGTAGTTTTACGCATAATGACTTAATAATTTAATTTATGCAATTATTGAAAGATTATTGCAATTATTGGGTAAGAAAAAATTGGCTAAAAACTGGTCAATCTCGCCACATTACCAAACCCAAATCATACATACGAATTCATCAAACTTATTACCAGGAAATAGGCATTTTCAAAAGTTTCAATTACCTCCTCATATCCGAATCCATAACAACTCGGCTCAATCTTTCATTTCTCCTCAACCAAAGATATCGCAGAGCACCTAGACTTTTTCGCGCACGTCTCCTTTTTTTTTTAAAAAGCGCGCAGCGCCATTCCCTGAACTTTATGACGCGGCGCCGGGAGAAACTTTTGAAATTGAGAGCCGATGCTCGCGCGCCCTGGACAATTTATATACGCATCGATCACAGCCGTCAGCCGCCACGGCTTGAAAAAGGAAAACAGAGCTGAAAACCAAATGACCGGGGCGACGGCGCCGTCGGCGCGTGCCTCGCTCATGACTCTCTCTCTCTTTCTCTCGTGGTGCCGTTAGGTCATGCAGGGGGACTGCGAATGCACATGGACTATTCCGTGAAATTGATTAGATGGGGAATTTTTTTCGAGCTTTTTGCCGGTATGAACGAGAAAAAATTTTTACAGAATGTGGATGAAGGAAAGGATTTTTCTTTAGTTTATTCTTAATTAATTTATTGGAATGTCAATGCTATATTGATATGGAATTTCAATAATTGGTATACTTTTCGGTTATGAAAAAAGGAGTTAGAAAGTTGTCAAGTAATCAACGTTCCATTCCTCGCAACGTCCGCTCGAATTTTATTAATAAAAATACACATTTATTTAATTTATACACTATCCCCAGGATTCCACGAAACAATATCAATCGCCCTCCAAAAGGCTTCGCCAACCGCTCCCACACCGCCCACCTGATGGTGCGGCCACCAACCCACCCAAAAACCTCAAAAAAAAAAAAAAAATAAATAAATAAATAAATGAATTCCATCCGCAACAAATCCGTACGACTGTACCCACCCTTTTAAAACTTCACCGCCCCGCCAGCCTCAATTAAAGCCCAGCAGCGCCCCCTAACCCATCCAGCCGTGCAATTTTCCCTCGCGCTTGCCCATCCCCGTAGATTAGACCGCGGAATTTCGCTACACTTTTCACTGCCCGCTGCTACACGCGCTGCGTATATTGCTCTGTTCTTTCTCCTCTCTCTCTCTCTTTCTCTTTCGCGCGCGAATAAATATCACTGGAGCTGGCTCGGCCGGCGGACTCGCAATTGGAAAGTTATGAACTCGCGGGCGCCAATATCGGCCGAGCTGCGAGACTCGCGCGCTCGCGCAAAAACGAGCCGGAAGCGGAGGAGTTATGGCTGTTTGGGAAAAGTCCGAGCGCGCGGGGGATAGACGCCGGCTAGTTGTTTTTAATCGGGCTGATTGGAATCGGCAGAGTGGCTGGGATTTATCGACTTTTCTTTGTTGGAGAGGGGTTAATTTGGTTTTTTGACGCTGGTTTGGGGACCAGGAGGTTTTTATTGAGGGAGCTTGGGTGTGATTATAAAGTGAATATTTTTATCTTCGGGTGAAGGAAAAATGTTTTACTTAAAAGAAACTGAATTGTTTGGTACTAATTATATTAAAGTATAGGTGAAAATGTTTATAAACATTTTATATATTTTCTTAACAATCTCGAAACGATAGCAAAAACAGTCACGTACCGAACGAAACGACACGTAATTAAACACTCGACCATCTTTCCTCATTTTCAATCACTACTCCACCTTCTTAGTAGCCCACTCGGCTCATCAGATCTGTAAATTACATCATTACTATAAAACCACCAAATGAATTCCCGAGCTGCAAAGCCATAACGAGCAGCAAACGACGCTATTCCAAGTCCACTGGCTCGTTCGCTTGAAAACGTGTTTCGAGATATTCGAAACGAGACGGCGTATATACATGATTGGACGTCGAAATAAAAGTATATCCGTCCAATCGTGAAGGCTACTATTTCGAGTGTCTTGGCTCGGCTTCTTCCCGATCGACTGCTGGGTATGTAGGTCAGAATTTCGGAAAATGTTTACGATCTTTCCGAAAAATTTTGCATAAATGTTACGGAGCTAGCCTTCGTTGTTTGAACTACTTTTGCGAGCCGCACAATGCGCCAGCCCCGCAGTTTTATGTCATAACGGAACTCTCGTTTCCATTTCCGCGCGGTTTTCTTTTTAAGGCGCGATGATTATGATAATTATTCACACTCTTTTAACCGGCAGTCAATTGCAAATGAATGGCACATTGTTTCTTAGGCGTGTGGCGAGGCCAGTTTAATAAAAGAAAATTACGTTATTCTTTCAATGTACTTACAAAATATTGAATTCCGCAAAAGTACACTATAGACTAGAAGCATTTATTTCATAGTATCACAGACATAAACTAGAATTTTTACACACCGAACCGAGCCGATAAGACATTTCCCAAGAACCTCGCGCAGAGACCTCAAGAAAAGCCAATATTTTTCCAGCCTCTCGATACACGCCACACGCCGACACGATAAAGAATTTTCACTCTCTCCCTCCTGTCTCCCAGCTTTGCAATATCCGCGCCGCGAAAACACCTCTCTTTTTCTCCAAGCCGTCAACCGGTGCCCCCCGTCGAATGCGTTTATATTACCTTAGCGTCGCAAAAACGTCGGTTCTCTCGCTCGGCGATGAACAATCGTTTAAAAAGGAAATGAATGCGAGCCGCGGCGAGGAAGTCGGAGGGGATCAGTTGCGAAAGCGGCGTGCGTGCATATACAGTTGTGAGGTATTTTGCTGGCGTCACTGTTAAAGGAGTAGTGCTGGCAGGCCTCGCGGGAACAATCGTCGGTTTTATAATGTCAACGGCGGGAGAGGGAACGGTTCGATGTGCTCTGGAGAGTGGATAAGAGCGTGGTTTGTTTCTTAATGAAACGCGGTTGTTGTTGAAGATGATGGATGGTGGTTGGTGGGGGTTTTTTGGGATTAGGATGGTACAGGTGATTGTGGATTGGTTTGGAAGTTGTGTTTGTAGAAGGATAAGTGGTGAGCTGGATGTTATTGAAAAATTCTGGTGATAAGATTGTTTGTTATATTTTTATTTCTGGGACACGTTTGAGCATTTGTTTTAGTGTGCCGTATAAAACTTGGTTTTATGGTTCGTTGAGTTCCAGTGGATTTATTATTTTAGTGTAGTTTGCGTGAAATTTATGTTGATGAAATTATAACTAATTGCATTTTTTCATCCTATAAATTTTTTGAATATACAATTAAAGTTCTAGTCCTACTCTATCATACAGCCGTACAATAAATCAAACAAAAGTTGTTATCCTGTACAAACTATATAACCCTAAAACTTCAATTAATTTCGATTACTATAAACCTGCAAAATCTCATCCCATTCCCAACCAAACTCCGAAACATCCACTTTCATCAAACCCCAAAAACTTCCTCAAAAAACTTTTCAAAACAATCGCGCCCGCAACTCTCCAAAAAAGTCCAGCCGCACGAAACAAAAGCCATCATCCCTTTCGGCTCGCCCACGTAAAGTGGCGCATTAAGCGGTCTGCATCAGAAGGGTCCGGCCGCCGTTGGAGAGAGAATTTTGTTTTGGCGCGTAAAGAAGGAGCTGCTCCTGGGGAGCTTGTGTATCCAAAAAAGGAAAAGGTGGGGGCGTCGCTGGGCTTGGCGCCAAAAAGCGACGACGAGGCTCGTTAGAAAAGGAGGTCGCGGTGGCAATTGAATTCCCATTCGCTGCTTCTCGGCTTCTTCGGGGCTTCCTTCTGAGGATAGGCCGGGGATTTGCTTGTTTCGCGTGTACTGGTTTTTTGGTCATGTTTTTGGTGAGAGCTGTTGACGGCTGGTTTTTGTGCAGGGAAGTTTGATGGAGGGATAATTGGTTTATGGAGTTTGATTTGAGGTTTGATGGAGTGATTTGAATTTGGATTTTGGATTTGGAGGTTTGAGGTAATGTGAAACTCGTTTTCTATCATATTTGATTTGTTTTTCTAGCATAATCATAAGTTTTTAGAAGGTGTATTTATATTAAAGCTGTTCGCTAAAAAAATATGTTGTATAATATAGATATTTGTAATTATCCATAATAAAGACTCTTTTATATTGTATTTTTTGAACAATTAACATATAAGCCTTATGTAGGAGAAGTAGAAGAAACTAAAGAATTTTAAATTACTAATGTTCTAATATCAGGGAAAAAATAATTACGCAATATCATGAAATATATTTATTTATTTTATTTTTTTAATTTATTGTTAAGCTGTTATGATTTTTGTTTGTAATACAGTTTTATTTTTACAAAACCCAAAGATTAGAATTGAACAACATTTAGTAATTTCTTTATCAATAGAATTATAAATATTTGACACATATCCATGTATACAATATGATACAATAGTATGTACAACGTGGCATCAATCAATCTAACGAATATTGAATTTCGTTAGATAAGAGGCATGATTTTAAACTATTCCTATTTGCATAAGCAACATAAATGGAATTCCAAAGAAGTGGCCATAAGAAGACTTAAAATGGCATACTACAAATGCTGATAATTGAAAAATTATTTTCCTCAGAATTGCGGAGATTCTTTCATAATTACATTTAATTGATCAAATCAATTAAACGCCAGAGTTTGAAATTCATCCTCCAGTTTACTTCTTTTATCACCTTCCAATCGATTGCATCCAACGCTCCCAGCATCAAATGACTAATTTCACAGTCGTTAAAGTTACAAAATCTCCCATTTTTCTTCCACCGAATTCTTACAATTACTAAAATCTACATATATAACCCTACCAACAAATCGATTATTCCACCCCCGCGACGAGAATTTTCACAGAGCTCAGGTATAAGCTCCGCACGTCGCATTTGCAAGCCTTGCAAACAAGTTCGCCAAAATTGATTTAAACGGCGGGTCGAAATGAGTTGATTTAATTTGTCATGTAAGCGCGTGTCGAGAGCGACAAAGCTACTAGCGCGCTATACAGGGACGGCCAATTAGTTTTTGCGACTGCGAGAGCGCGCCGGTCTAACTGCGCTTTTACTGTTTAACAAGAAACTGTTAACGAACTCGGTATAAAATCGTTAGCGAATCCGTCGTGGCTCGGGGGCTAATCTTGTCCTGTAATTGGACAGTAAAATGTGCTGGGGGGGGGGGGTTTAGTCTAGGGATTATAAACGCGCTGTTTCGTGTTTCGGATCTTGAATTTGGCGGACGGAGACAGGTGTTCGATATGAATGGTCGGCGGATTCGCTGGCTGGTTTTAGAGAGGTTGATCGAATGGCGGTTGTTAGCGTTTCTTGATTTTAAATGGAGCTATTGTAGAGGCAATTTTGTCAGTTTAATTAAGTGGTATTTCAGTTTATTGTACAAAAATGGAGAAAAAAGAAATATAATAAATTTGATAAATTGTTAAAATCTTAGAAAGATTGATTGTAGAATGTGCCATGTGATATTTTATTCACCATGGAGAATAGTATTTTGCTATATGTCAGAAGTTATTTTTATTTCGCATTATCGTTTATAAATAAGCAGAAATAGATTTTTAATAAAAAGAAAACACTTTAATACTTATTACAAAAACAACTTTTTCAAGAAAAATATATTACCATGTACTGTTTTAGTATTCAAATGCAAAGATTAGTGAATATGAAAAAAAATTACTGTACTATCTATTCACTTTGATTAATATTTAAACTATTCTAATTTTATATGAATAAGTTCTTAAACAAAAGTTTAACAAAGCTTTTTAATTTCATTAGCGACTTTGATCATGCTACTTTCAAAATATTAATTAAAGTCTTTACATTTTTTGACAATAATCCTATTGGCTATCCTGGATAGAAATTTAATTAGTTAGGCCTAATCTTTAAAATTTCGTAGGATCCTCTATATAGGCTTTTAAATAAAGCCTAATCAACTACTACAAATATATTAATAATAAAGCATTTCAATTAATTTTTTATCGAATCATTAAATAATCAAAAATGTACTTCAAATCCTTTAATTTAAAAGGTGACTTGCATTGTAAAATTTCGATTAGATTTTATCCGCTTACATTTACCTCACAATTGAAAGGTTCTAAAAAACTTATTTTAAAGACTTGAACAATAATGGTTTTGTCCTGTCAAAAAACAATTTTGTAAACATATTGAGACAAAAAAAGATAATGTTTCGGATGTTTTTTTCCTTATTCAGATCAAAAATCTAAAATAAATTTTATATAACTAATTACATAAATAATTGTCAATAAAGATGCATATCCTTGAAGATGTCCAGATGATTGGTGAATCCGTCTAGCATTTCCTATAGCAATTCAGACCTTTTTCTTTCACATTCAAACTTTAATATCTTAAATAATAATAATTTAGACTTAATTTCAGTAGTAAACAAACACAAACAACACAAAGTGTTAAATGCTGATAGTCAGAATTTAGATTAAAATTTAAAAAGTAGATGCTAGAGCCAAATTTTATAAGAATATTAAATTTTATTTAAATATTTTTATAAGCGTACACTTTATAATTAAAAATTTAGATCATAAAAAATTCGTTGAAAAAACGTCATTTATTCCACAATAACCATAATAATAAAGCACAAAATCTCTTCCTCTCTATATGCTAACAAAACTTCTAATTCGAGACTTCCCCCATCGACTCCCTCACCTAATAAATCCCCTAAACTTAAAAAAAACCCCGCACCATCAAACCTAAAAACAATCACCCACACCTCCTCCCCCCACAGTCCCTTCAACCTCCAAGAAGTACCCCCACCCAACTCCAACCGTCTCAAAACCGCTTGCTCTAATTATTTCCTCTCTCCGCACACACATCCACCTACATTTAATTAAACCACGCGCGCAATCCGGCGCGCGAAAAAAGCTCAGCCTGCAGAGCGAGAAAGAACGAGCCCCGCCGAGTGCGTTGAACCTCGCGTCCCGTAATTTTTCTTTTTTTTTTTTTTATATCGGGCAGCACAGCGCGCAGAGCGCGAGTCTTCCAAATATAAACGCGCCAGAGCCAGCAGCCGCAGCGCCTCTCGCTATACTCCACGGAGAGAGAGAGTGAAAATCTTGGAGCCGGCGCGCAGGCTAGTATCTCTAGCTCGGCGCGCGACACGCACGTGTATAGCGACGGCTTTTCCGCTTTTCCGTTCGCACAAGCCACGTGTGGAGTGCGCGGCTGTCTTTGTTGTTTTCGCGGCCATATCGGTTTTTGTGGCCGGGCGCCGTGACGGCCGCGGTCTGGGCTTTTGATGGATTTGCGTCTGGTGAATGCGGGAGAGTGGTTAGGTGGGGAGTGATGGGAGGGAAGTGTTAGTGCGTGGGTTTTTGGCTGCTGGATATGTGTTGTTTGGTGAAGGAGAGTGAGTATAGGTGGTGTTTTTTTTTATGGTTTTGGTGTAGTGTTAAGGTCTTTGTTTTGGGTGATGGATTTTTAAGCGAGTTTAGCGGAAAAATTAATGAATTGTAGTTTAACTTTTTTCATTTAAGTTTTGGTAATGTAAATCGCGGAAATAATACATCAGAAATTGTTTGTATAAAAATTATTATGCAATTCAGCGCAGTACTGGGACATCTATCAAGTTTGGTTAAAGTCCGCCTGACAGCGCGCTGAAAATTCTCAATAAATCATGTCGATGCACGCGATATTTTTATCGAAAAATTTTCCCCGGGCGCAAGAAATAAAAATTTAATCGAATAAATTTTTAATAAATCGGAAGTAAAAGTATGTAAAAGTCCATTCAATTATTCGGCAACTTCAAAACTTGAATAAAGCCAAGTGCCAACGAGTGTCTCGCAAATACCCAAACATTATCAATTCATTTTGAAATTAATTGCTTTAATATTTTCTTAACGCCGCGATACGAGCTTTAATTTGCAAGAATAACGATTCGCATTAAAAAAACAAGTTATAAATAGACCCATAAAAAACATTCAACTTCTCCTAAATCAAAAACGTAAAAAAAAGATATCGAATATACAGCCTTTTCAGCGGAACTATTTACGAATCAAAGCCGGCACGCAGCCTCGGCGTCTCAATGAGCTTTCGGTCGCTTTATTTTCCAAGTTTATTCAGAAAAGAACGCTTAATAACTTGCTGAAAAGGAAGTTTTGATCGGATTTTACTGGCTTTTAATAAGCGTCCCATAAAACGATATCTAACGGCATTTTAAAATCGCTATGTACGACACAAAGTGCGGCCTGTATCGTCCACATTAAACTTTAATCGCGTTACAATTACGCATTATCAGAGCTGGATTTTGTTTTGCAATGCGAAACAAACCGGTAGCACGTCGGGCTTATTTACACGCGCTCAAAGAGTCCGCCGGCCCCGCTAACAAGTGGACTACGTGAAATATTTAACGAGAGCTTATTTAACGATGTTAAATATTTTTTACTACGCTCCGCGGTTTTATTTCGTTAATTAAACGCGCGCGAATAATTCAAAAGTAACGCCCTGGTATGCTGCATTCGTGATGCATCTGGCGCGTTAATTCACGAGTAGGGCTTGGGTGAAGCTCAATGAACAATGAGGAAGAGGTGCTTTTTTTTTAGTCTGCCGAAATTTTATGATACTTTTACGTTTAATTACAAACGAGAGAGTTATTTTTACGCTCTCTAATATAACGTGTATATTTCACGCTGCTGAAACAGTGTCGTAAACTAAGCAAAAATCGCATTGCTCAAAATTTTCCAAAAAATCATCAAGACACCTCCAAAACCAATAACTCCACATCCACACACCCCAGCCGTCAATAACCCCTCATAAAACATCCCGCTCGGCACTCACAAAAGCGCATTTCAAGCCGAAAAACTCGCGACTCCGTCGTATTACCTTCGAGCCGTGAAATCGACAACGGCACATTCACCGCGCGCAGCCAATAAACTAGTCTCCGCGCGTCAACGCCTCGGGCGAATTTTCCTCCTCGCCTGTATATATCGTCGCCTATATACACTGGAGACGTCCTCGGTGTATGTATGCATGTGTGTTCTCGCTTTCTCCGGAGACTGTTAGGCTGTATGCGAGAGCTTCTGCCGCGCGACTGGCTTCCTGAACGGGCGCTGGAATTTTGGAGGCTACTGGATAATTAGGCGCTAACGAGAGGAAAGTTTTGTTGTGGTTATCATCCGGCGCGATTTGAGCGCAAGTGGGTGTCTGGTGGGCGTTTACTTACCCGTGGGCTTTGCGAAATCTGCGAGGAGCTGGGGATTTGGGAGTGGGAGTGATAAGGGGATGTATCGTTTTGATTGAAAGGTTGGATGGTGGATTTGATTGGTGTTTTAAATGGTGGGGATTGATAATAGATTGGGAAAGTTAATGGGATAGAGATATTTTTAATGCAGTATAAGTGTACTTGTAGAAGTTGCTTTACTTAATAAGCGCTTCAAGCTTATGTTAATTCGTTTTGTTTGATTATGAAAATTTACGGATGAATGATTACAACAAATTAAAACCTATATTTTACGATCTCTTAGAAACAGAATAATAAACCTAAAGTTAAATTTTTGATCACTTGACACAAATTTTCCACTTACTCGCAATATTCATTTCTCAGAGCTACGATAACCTTTTCAGCCCGAGTTATTAAAAAAATTAAATTTGAAAGGCAGCGGCGTTTCGAAAATTTCTATGACGCATCTCGGACGTGAAGTACGCCTCCAAAGACTCCAGCGCGAAGAGGAGCGACGTAGTCACGAAAGATCCTATAATAAGCATCGCGGGCGGGACTTTAAAAATAAAAAAACGTCAAAGCTCGCATTCGAAAATAGTCAAGGCGAGAGAGATCCGCCATGTGCAAGCTGTATAACAGGCCGCAGACGTCGTGTAAAAACATAGCGAGCTTTCCGAAAAAAAGCAAGAGCTTGGCTAAATATTTTAAGTAGATTTTTCTGATAGTCATAATAAATAGGGATTTTTCGATATAGTTGCTTTATTGGGTTAATTTGGTGGAGCTGTTTGACGTGTTATCTTTAAATTCCAAAAAGGGATGTAATTAACGCGTTATCAGTTGCGGTGGATTAATGGATGATTTGGATATTTAATTATAAATTTTTAATTATTGGCTCTTGATTACTTGCCGATATCGAATTTCACGTTATATAATAATTATTAAAATTTAATAAGGCATCCAACCAAAACTACAAACAAAATAATAAAAGATCTTCAACATCTTACTAAAAACAATATTAACTCCACAAAATAAACATAATTAGCATCTTCATTTCCCGCCTCCCCCACCCACCCAAAAACCTTCACCCAAAACCACCAACAAAAAACCCTCCCTCAAAAGCTCTCCGCAAAATCGCTGACCTCTACTCTCCACTCGCCCATCCGCAAAGCTCCCAGCTCCTCTCCACAGAGTCGTCCAAAAGCAGCGCGCGACAAACTATTCCCCGGGCTCGCACCGGACATTAAAACGCAACTGTTTCCGGGCTCACGTAAATGCCGCGTTATATACACGTGCATCGATCGAGGTCCTTTTTCGGGCGCGCGTGCATACAGGCCTCTGGCAAAGAGGAACAGCTTTTCCTGGGAGAGAAATTGAAAAGGCGCGCGCGCGACGCATTATATGTGGAAATGGCGCATCGATATGTCGATTAGACGATTTTTCGCGCAGCTTTTTTTCGCGGAGTGATTGCGAAAATGTGGGCTCTGAATGGACGGACTTTTTTTGGAGCTGGTAGGAAGCTAGGTTTTATGAAGGGGCGGGTTGAAAGGCTGGTCGGCGGAATGTGAAATCGTAGCGCTGGCTTTGGATTAATTGGGATAAAAGGGTTTTTACGAGCTGCTTTTTTTATTTGGATTTATATGTAATGACGTTCGTTTAGAGGATAAATATATATGGAGTTTGAGGATTAATATTCTTTTATTGCTAAATGTAAAGCGAGAATTTAATGCGGGAAAAATTGACTTTTATATGCTGAAGTTCTAGGTGCAGTGCGGACTGTGGTGTATTATGCATTTATTAAATATGCATATTGCGAGTCCACCGGTTCTTTCGCCTTTCAACTTTCATAACGATAATTAACTAATTTAAAAGATTAAAAGAGGCGAAATATATAATTCATCAGATTTACAAACGCGGATTCTTTTATTTAGACTACACCACTCCCCTAAATCAAAATAAAAAAAACTTGTTGACAGCTCGCGTCAAAACCAAAAATAAACCATCCTCCTAGTACTCCAAAATGGCCCTGAAACCCAAGTAAACAAAAGCTCAGTGCCAAAGAACTAAAAAACCTCAAAAACAATGCTCCGCCTGAACAAGTGAAAAATCCCGCTCGAGATGAGCACAACCGACGACCTGGACGTGAAACGCCGAAGTGGCGGTAGGTCCAGGGTCTCCACACTCCTGCAGCGGCTTTCCTGGTGCGGCTGCAGCTCGGACTCAAGGATCCCAAGTCGATCAAAATCGCCAGCCCTTAGTGACTGTACCTGGCGTTCAGCTTTGATTGTCGAGCCAGAGGATTGCGTGGATGAACCAGATGATGTGGCGAAACACTTTGATTTGTCATCGATAAAGTTCATTGATGAAGATGACGATGATCAGGACGCTGTTGTTTCGATGGCCTCTAGCTGCAGATCTTACAGCTGGGATGGTACATGGGATGGTGTTTGTGCTGTGGTGTGTTGTTTTATACTAACGAGTGATGTAACTAATTGGCTGTAATGAGCGTTGAAGGATGTGTTTTAAGAAAGAGGATGGTGCGTCTTTATAGCATGCGTCATCTTGTTAAGGAATTTTAGTTAAGTTTTGCATAATAATAAGAATGAGTTGCTTTCTAATTGTTATTAGATTTATTTTGTGTGCTTAATCTGTATTGGAATTTTTAAGGTTAATAAAAGTGCATCTTGTATTGAATGAAATTATGATGCAATTTATGAAACACACAATTATTTAATGTGTTAATTGTATAAAAAGTGCTCATTAAAATACAATAAAAATTTAAATAATACTTCAAAACATTGTTCTTAGAAGATATTTATTTTCATATTTTACTATTTAATATGAGGAAAAAAACCTTTTAAATGCAATATTGTTTTTCACTCTTGCGAAGGCTGCTTACCGAAGTTGCCAATTTTAACGCCATTGTGACGTAATACTTAATTTCATAACTTGTCAATCACTTCGAAAAATCTTCATAAACATAATACTCTCATCTCTGTAAAAAAATGTATTAACTCGATTTTACATAGTCATGCTTATAAGATTTTGCAAATTTTAAAACACAAACCATTCATTGTCGAGAAAAATAGCGAAGCATGAGCTTATCAATGGATTACCTTGCCTCTTAAGTATATCTGAAATTAAAAATTTCCAGCCTAAGGATTTGCGTAAATTACACTTGTTTTAACACAAAAGCGATATGTGTTTTACTGTAATGTCAAAAAATAACAGAAACGAGTGTTATTGAGTGATTGTGCGATTTTTACGAAGCATCAAGTTTTAAAAAACGACGAAGACAATAAAGCTATTTGGCTTTATCTTTAGCGACACACCTTAATAGATTAATTTTGTTTTAGTTACTTCCCCTCACTTCTACTAACTTGCATTATGGTTCTAAATAATCGTATCACACTATAAAATCTTTCCTGCAATATTAAAGTTTTCAAAAGTTATTTCTTATAGTTATCTGAAAATTTTTCTTTATCAAAAGTTTTAAATAAACTCTTTTACTATATTTTTTGTTTGTTTAAATCTTTCAAAACAATTTTAAAATGGCAAAAATTTCTATAAACAGAAATTGTATCTTCGATGAGTCAAGTTCCCACCCAGCTTACGGAAATTACGAAATTCCAAAGCTTAATTTCAAAGGAATACAAAATGAATACGCAAATGTACATTATACCAAAAACGCCATTAGTTTCAAAGTAAATTCCAAAGCAATTATCCCTCTCACTCCGTCCACAACTAAGTGCCAGGCCAAGATAAACAATTCAAACTAAAAAGCCACCAAAACCACCGTCTCTTAAATTCAAAAACAACAAATTCCCTAGCAGCCAACAAGGGTTAATCAAACAAAAGTCGTTAGCCATCGAGACCAACTAGCGCTTTAAAAATTGAGGAGCTTTGCGATGCAAATTCAGGGATCGCCGCACCTTTCCTCGTGACTTTTTTCTCTTCTTCCACGCTTATAAACACGGGAATATATATATATAAATGTATATATATGCATGTGTATATATATATGTATAGGTATGTATATATAGAGGCAGGGAAGGGGGAACTGGAGCGAGAACTACTGACGGCGCTAACTTTCTGACGGTAGTGGAAATATTGTTCCTTGACCTTAAATGAAAATTCGCCGATGGCACACATACGGCCCGCGGGTGAAAATAGCCGCTGGGAATAATTGATCCTTTGCGGAGAGAGAAAGAGAGAAAGAGAGAAATGCTCGCTTGGATTCTTCCTGTCGCGCGAATTCAGAGACGCAAAAAAAGCACTGCTCCGTGCTCGAAGCGGAAAAAGCCTGATTTCTGACCGACACGGACTTAAAAATATACCGGGACCTCTGAAAAGTGCACGAGATATCAGTTTTTTTATTGCACGGATCATGTATTCTTGGTACTGAGGCGATTGCCGTGTGCCGTGCTGGTTTTAGACTTCGACTCGTCGCGTTTTAGCTGTTGGTTTTATTATTTCAATGTCTATTATAAGGATTAATTTTTCCTAGTAGTTTTATATTATTTTTGATTAGATATATAATCTAGTGTATTTTATTAAATTATTATAAAAATTTTAGTCACCAGCATGTAATATTTAAAATATCAGTAAATATACCACATTGCTCGGTGTTAATAGTTTAATACTGGTTCATTCTCTTTAACTACTTTGTTATTCTGGACGTATTTAATTTTTCGGCTGATTTAAGACTTGATTAATTGCCTGAAAATTAACGAGCCGCTTTTTTTGTTTGCTGATTACTTAAACAATGACATAAATTTTGAATTCCCTTGTTAAAATGCATCGCCTTTCCTACAATTTGTTTCCGTTTAGTAAATAAAATATGACTGCGTATTTTTAGAAATTCAAATTATGCATTCAGTGGGCGGTAAAGTGCTGCAGTTTCAGCCGTTTTAACTGTCCCAGAAAGTAAAGAATAATGTCTATTTGTCAGTACTTTTTCTCTTGCAAAAAACTTTTTTGCGGTATTAATAATAGGGTCTCTAAAAGTACTTCCTTGTAGAAAAGTGACCATTTCGAGGTTACGCGAACTACTTTTTTTTTGGACCGCGGTTACCAACCATCTGATGGCGACTTTCCGCTAGCCGCTTATTTTGAACTACTTCTGATTTTAAAACTATTTAGTTCTTTTAATTACACATAAATTAAGCAAGCTCATCTCTGTCCCAAAATCATACGAATGAATGGTTTAAAATTTTTGTGAATTGAAATAATATACAATATGCAATGCAAACGTAGATTAAGCTTTGAATAAAATTATCATTTACTAAACTAATTAAGCTCATTTTGTGGTAGAAGTATTGGATGGACCAAACGTCAGGGGAATCGAGGACGCTTGGGTCATCGCCGTCGAGAGGTAAGTTTTCCTTTCTGAAAACATATTCTTTAATTAAAGCCAAAGTGCAGTCAACGCGCAAGTGGCCAAAGTTCTCTGGGAGACTAGCTAAACTTTTTCATAACTTTTTAATAATTCATAAAACTATATGCTTACGGTTTTACAACCGATTTTTCATCAAATGTCTTTTCAAGTTCGCTTTGGAAAGCGTCTATATATTTTATATGGATCTTACCGTGTAGTTTTTGTTGTTCGCGTTTGTAATAAAGAATTAAACGTGGTCGTTCGATTTTTATGCGTTAAGTTTTCGTAAGTTTTGCAAAAAAAATTATTTAAGAAAAATTTTAGATTATGTTTGAACTAATTTATTACAACACGGTAATAACTTTTTATAAATTTTAAAAATACTTAATCCCTTAAAACATATATTTTTGCAAATTTGAATAAATTAATCTTGAACGGTACACAATATGTTTGTGGAACAAGTGTTGTCAGACATAGATAAAAATTAAAAAATCATCTTAGGTCATTATTGAGTAACTACTTAATTACTAATAATTCTTATGGCAATGCAATACTGTATTTCTTTAGGCTTTTAGTCAGATATTATACGCAATTAAGAACTGCAGAGCCATAAAAGTAGAAGAAATCCAGGTATACGTTAAACATACTTGTACACTTTGAAATATGTATATTTGAAGCCAAGGAGATTTTCCTCTCGAGTTAACTTTATTTCGAGCAAAGTAGATTTCATATCGCTTCAAGAGAACATGATTTCATTCAAAAACTTCGTTATTCTTGCAAAAAAATATTTTATATTGATACCCTTAAAGTAATCGTAAGTATTCGCCTACAATATCAAATATAAGAGGAAAATTTATAAACTGCAATTTCATCTAATTTTATTTTCATTTATTTTTGTAATAAATAGATGCACAAACATTTTTACATCAAAGTAATAAATAGACCGTTTAATAAAAAGTATATTTTAAGGTTCATAATTTATGCACTCGTGAGAATTTTAATTCGTTTTGAATAAAAAAAATGTTGCTTTGACTAGTGTATATGTATACTTGCTCACACGTAGCTTCATTAAAGGATCGTGCGCGTTAAAATTTCATAAATTTAAATGTCCTAAATTTGAAAGAGATCCGCGCTCGCATGAAATTCAAAATTCCAGCATTAAGCTTTACAAAATGCACAAATGCACAGAATGCAAATCCTTTCCAAAAAATGTTTGTCAAACGGATTTTCAATTAAAAAAACTTCCATATCCCTACAAAAAATTGCATACGTGTATAACTCACCAGAAACAACTTTGGCAAAAAAATATTAAATGTCTCCCACGAGCCCCATACTATCGAAACACACAGCATACCTTGAAAATATTTTAACATCCTCAGCCGCACAACTCCCCGGCGAGCCTTAGTTTTCCAATTTTTATTTCCACCGCCAAAATAGATTCCCACAGTGCGAGCAATAATTGCAAAACCCATTTACAAAAAAAAAAAACACTCAGCTCGAATAAAAAAGCCAGTCTCCCGGCGATTCGCGCGTTGAAAGCACAAGTCGCTCGCTCATTAAAAAAGGGAACATAATAAACGAAAAATCCTCTCCTTAATTGCAGAGGCGCGAGGGAACGACTGCAGAGGCTGACCGCCCTGAGGAGGATCCACCCCCGAGATATCCAGGCGATACTGCATCAACAGGTACGTGCGAGGCAAACGACTTAACGAGCCTACGAGACTGTCTGTTTCTACTCTGTGTGCATGCGTGCATGTTTATAAGTGGCGGAGGCGTATCGGCCAGATGCCGCACGTGAAAGCGAGATTTTTCCTCTCGCGGGTGCAAAAGTCGGGCGTTGATGATGTTTCTTTTCTTTTCTTTTGCTTCGAGCTCGGCCGAGTGTGAATTGAGTAATGACGTTGCTTGGGAAGGTTTTGAGACTTTGAGTCGAGAGCTTTTTTTTCGTTTTGTTCTGGAGGTGTGTTCTAGAAATAGGATTGGGTGGAGGTTGTGGGCGGTGGTGGGTTTGTTTTTTAATGATATTTAATGTTTGCGAAATTGTTTGCGAATGATTGAATTTAAATGTAATGTACACTTTTTTTGTATCGCTTTTCAATATAATTCTCTAGTTAAAAATAAATAACACCAGAGTCTTGTGTCGGAATGAATAACGCATTCAGTGGTAATTTCAGGACTGTATATTTTAATACAAAGTTATTTGAATAATTCAAATTTTTGAATAACAGTAAATATCTAGATATCATAATATTTTTGTTAAATTCAGCAAATAAACAAAAATGAAATTGAACATAAAAATCTTTAGATAAAATTATAATTTCGAGTATAAATTCACCATAAAAGAGAATATCATAATACCGTAAAAAGGGTTACCGTGTAACTGTTTGTTTAAACATTCGAGGCTTAAAATAAATGAATCCATAATAAAAATACAAATTCTCAGAAAATCATTTCACATATTTTATACAAGCTAAGCCACCATGCATGCATAAATAAATAAATAAAACCAAATTTTCACAAACTCCACCTTACAAAAGCTCACTTTCCCATTCCCCATCTCATTCATTCCAACAATATCAACCCAGAAACAACCCAAAAGAAACCATCCCCCTAAACAAAAAAAAAACTACGCTCATCCCAACGCGAAAACCCTGCAGTCACACTACCTCTCAAAAGACCCGCTCTCTCTCCCAATCCCCCGCTGAAAATCCGGCTCTCCGCGAAAACGACAATTAAACTCGAAATCCTCTCGGCGCGCGCGTGCCGCTCCCTACTCTCCTAACATAAAGGCGGAATCATTCGGCTCTCTCGGCTTTCGCGCTCCTGAAATCAGCGAAATTCCTTAAGCTCCTCTCGCACGTGAAAGTCTACACTCTCGAGTGCGCGCGCCTGCCTATATAACCGGCTCTCGCAGCCTGTGTATGTATATATATCTGCATAATCCGTAAGCGCGAGCGCGGAAAAGGCGCGCGCCGATTAAAATGTAGGTTAACGCGCTCTCGGAGAGAGAGCCGAGCATAATCGATATATGACGCCCCGATCTGGAAAATCTCGGGACTTTAATCCGGCGCGAGTCGAGCGTGACAAAAGAAGCCGGCTCGAGTATCGAGAGTTGGTTGGAGGGGGGAGTTTTTAATTTTTGGAAAAGTTGATGAGGTGCGTGGGCGAGGGGATTTGGGTAAGGAGTTGGAGGAGGTTTGGATGGGAGGGATTTTTTCGAGGGGGAAGGAGTTAAGGGAATGTTAGTGGGGTGAGGGGTTGTCGATTGAATGGAAATTCCGGGTGAAATGCGCGATGTGCAGCGGGAGTTTATGGAATGTATATTTATGCGTTGCGCGAATGGTGCGAGGAAATATTTTTTTTATCGGAAACACTCGTATTTATGTGTGACATAAACTGTTAGACTGCGTTTATTTAGTTTAAAACTACTCGTTTCTGCTTGAGTTTCGTGGGGCTTAATCGTGTATTTTCGATATTAGCGAATGATTTTCAGCTATAAAAGCAGGATTTTCGTCTGGAATTTTCATCAAGCTAGCTTTCGTGCACAACTATACAGTACTACAACATTTCTCTATAAGTAGGGCATAGAAATTCGAGTTTGTAAGCTTTACATTGAATAGAAAATAGATAAAAAGAGCCAAAATATTTATTCAAAGCATTGGATACTCCCAAATTAAAATATTTTTTACATCATTTTGTAAAAAAGCTCGAACAAAAACTAAATCGCATACCCCATTCACGTAGAAAACAGTAGAAAGAAAAATTTGCCTACATAAAATCAATTTTTTATTTTAAAAATCATAAACTGTTTGTTGCGCGCTCCTTAGCATACGGGACGTGCATGTAGCCTCTTCTCGGAATAACGGAACCAATCGTAAACCTGGTTATAGAGTCTATCGTTAATCTTATCTTGACAGTGAAAATTAGAATGTTGGAGTGAACATTTTCGTCGTGAATACAGTGTACAAACAGCGCGCGCAGCAGAGTCTGTTACGCCGTAGCTAAGTCGTTCGATTTGAATTTTAGATAGCCGTAGATTTTGATAATTGAATAGGGACATTGAAATATGCATTGTTTGCTTATGCAAAACGAGCCAGTCGGATTACAAAATAAATGGCGTTGTAATATTTTTTGCTTGTGTACGGCTCGTCGGGAAGTCTTACTCATTTGCGTTTCTTTTTTCGTTTTTTTTTTTATGAAATGGTGATTCATTATTCGGTTTTAATCGTCATTGTTCGCAGCTTACTTTTTTCTTGGGAGTGCATCTAAAAAAGAGGAGGCTGCAGACCGTTAGTTCCTTTTGGGATAGGATTTTTCATTTTTATTAGAATTTAATAAGATGTAATATTGTTATTGATAACATAATACTTTACTTACCTAATAATTTTATTAATGTCTAGGTAATCCAACTAATTATCAAAATTAATGAGTTTTTATTTACTTTTGATTATTATCGACTGCGCAAATTAAATAGTTTTTTGAATATTAAAACAAATATGTTACAATATATTAGTATGTGGTGCGTTGTACCTCCTTGCAAAATTTCAGATCAATATTTCGAAGTATCTAAGAATAAAATCTGATTGAATTTTTCTTCATTTATTTAAATGATCTAAAAGATTTCTTAACATTTAAGAAATTTTAATCAAACTTTATTCTTAGATGCTTCGAAATATTGAACTGAAATTTTGCAGAGAAATAGAATATACTATTGCAATGGGTAAATATATCTTGATTTTGCATAATTCATAATATTTTTATTTATTTAGTAAAAATTGAATTTTGGACCCTATTAAGTAAAAATGTATCAATTCCCTACAAGTGTTTTTTATTCCCTTTATAGCAAAACAATCATAAACTTTGTACTTTAATCCTACTGTTATACTAGGCCAGTCACCCAGCATAGCCTTCCATCGACATAATTTCAAAAACAAATTCAACACAAAACTCTCCATCGTCTCAGCCAATCAAATATCGAACAAGCAGTCAGCAGTAAAACTTTCTATAAAAGCATAATCCCAAACAGCAAATAAAAATTTCCCACCAGACAATAACGGATACGGCCCTCCTCTAACTGAAAAACAACTGCCGCGATAACGGATTATTGATTTAACACCCCCACCCACACAATTCCTTCCCGAAACACTCTCCAAAAATCCATCCACCCCTTTTCCAAATAAAATCGAATTTCCATAAAAAACAAATTCCCCTAATTTCGCTTACGCCGCCTTCTCTCGACGAAAAAAAAAACCTCTCGCATCACCTTAACTGCGGTTTTACACGATCCACCAGGCGCGTTCTATATAAATTTATACGAGCGCTCTCCCAACCTATCTACATCCGATATATATACTGCACTAGCTCTCATACATGTAGATCCCGCTCTTTCTCTCCTCTGCTTTCCCATATAAAATTTATAGAAGCCATTACGCGCGTTAGTCACTCGTCCAAGTGTACGTGTGTGTGTGTGTGTGTCGATACTCCGCGGAAAACAATGACTACGTCACGGCGGCAGGAATATTTTCACTACCCCAGCGATCGCCGTTAATCTAATCTCGTCGATGGGCTTATAAAAGCGTGCGGCGATCGACGCGTTAATATAAAAAAACGGGCCGACGATGCAGAATTTTATTTATTTATTTAACGCGCCGATCTCGATTCGAAAATCAATGAGCGCAGCGCCCTAGTTTATCGGCGAGTTGGAGATGCAATTACTTGGGTTTTATACTGCAGGGGAAGTACAATTAAATTTGCCGAGAGCCAATCCATTGAGATCTTCACTTGGCGCAGAGAGCCAGAGCTCGGCCCCCTCTTTGGCCTTTGAAGAAAGTCCGGGAAAACCCTTTCAAAGGAATTCTAGCCGCCTCCTACCTCGCTAATGCGAGTGTATTGGTACACCCGGCATCCTTTTGAGGAAAAGCTTCCTTTACTCTCTTTTCTACTGCCTTTTCTTTAAAATGTAAATTTACGTTCGATTTACCGTACATACAATTCCCGGACCTCTCTCTCTCGATCGGGCTAATTAATGAAAGTTCGTATTTGATTATTAGATTACCCGCCGGGGGGTAGTCTTTTATTCTCCGAGTCTGATTTTAATTGAGCGAGAATTAAGTAAAGGTTGCCATGCTGATTTTAAACTAATTTTCACTCGAGAACTTTTAGCTTCTCAAAACAAAAAAAAAATTCAAAACAAATATCGCCAAAATCCCGCTTCTCAAATATACGTTTCTAAGCTACTACTTACGCGTACATAGAGTCGCGAAACGCAAAAGTAAATACTCCGCTGCCGTAAGGATTGCGGCCTTGATTGCGCCTCGTATTATATACCTCCGCGCGCTTCTTCGCATATTCGGATATATACATGCTCGCACAATGCTCGCATATGTGTGTGTATATGTGCGACACGAATTTCCGTTCCGCTTTGGGCTTCTTCGCTTTTTTGCGTTATGCAATGGCCGATACACGCCGGTGATTAGCTACGGAGAGCTCCTTTATTATTACTTTTTTGCAGCTGGTGCTCGCTGCGATCTTTTTGTTGCTCGCGGCTTTTTGCTGGGGTTTTTTTGGATGATTGTCTGTTTTTGAGCTGGCGATTGTTGTCGGCTGGTAGTTTTTGGGTAAAATGTTGTGGTTTTGTTAGGTTGTGGATTGGGTAATAGTTTTATAGTTTTGTAGTGTGATGATGGTTTCTATTTTTATTTTGGGAACTGGTAGGATGGTTTTAATGGTAGATTAAAGACTAAACAGAGTTGGAAGTAACTCTTCAGGAAACACAGCTGTATTTTACGTTAGTCTGGCTAAAAATATGCGAATTCCAATAGAACTATAAATTAGGCCGAGCCAAAACTCGTAAATTAAAATAATAATTCTATATACAATTTCGAGAAATCAAAATGGAGTAAACTGACTGAGCGTCTACCGAAAAATCGTTTGGCAATTTTTGAAAATACATAAATATCTCTTGTTTTTCGGAATCTCAGACTCATTTTTCAAAATTTCTATTTTTACATACACACGTACACGTGCGCACACTCGTGATGCGTGGCTGCATGCAAGAATGAAAGGAAACGCTATCGCGACAGATATTTTTTCCTGCGTCAGAGAGACGAAAATTGATTTTTTTTTCGCCTGCCAAAATGTGTGAAAACGCTGACTAAAGCAAAAATCAATTTTTTTTGCAGATAACCGAAGGTGGAGCCCCTTCGACGAGCGAGGAGTCCGCGGAGAAAGATGCGCCGAGCAGCGAGATCACGGTGACACTTTCCGACAAGTAAGTATCGACTTGCATCTTCTAAACACGCTATTATCCCATTAGTCACTTAACGTTCATAAAAACTTCCCTGATCAATCGAACTTCAAGTCCTTCTATTCTTTCAAATAGAAATTAAAAAAAAAACTCAAAATTTAAAAAAACGAAAGTGTACCCGAACCGAGCCATCCCCTTAAAGTCACCTCACCCATCCCCCAACCAATAACCGCGTAACCCACTAAAAGGGTCTTCCAGCACGTTTCCTCGGCACACAAAAAAGGCCCTTACGTAATCCCCAGCAGCAGCTCGCGTAACACACTTACGTATACACTCGCGATAAGCGACGTCTCTCTCACACCAACCAGCGGTGCAAGGGCATCCTGGGGGGATAAGGAGGCGCAGCCGGGACAAGGTTAAACTCGCTCTTGCGAAACTCGCTCGCGGCCGATCGTCTTGGACTGATAGCAGGAGATGTATAGACACGTAACAAGCTAGATGCATCTCTCTCTCTCTGTGTGTGTGTGTGTAAGGAAACGGAAAACGGCTCATTGTTTTGCTTTTCGAGAGCGAGTGCGATGTATGCGCAGCGTTGGTTTTTGTGAGAGATGTACTTGGCTTGATGAGGGGGGACCTCTGGACGTAGCTGCATTATGCAATGCTTAAGGGGCGGGGGAGGCGTTTCATTTATTTAAGGGTGTTTCTCTCGCGCGCCTTTGTCTGGAGCTTTGCTTTTGTCAGAGGTGGATGTGTGTAGGGGCAAGATGCAGCCTATTGTTCGAGCCTTCTTGTTTGAGTTTTTTAAGGTGACACGATGTGAGACAATTATCAGGCGAGTGAATTGCAATTTCTTTTTTTGTATTGGATTGCGTGTCCGGAAAGGGATGGAATGTTTTTAGAGGTGCTATTGAGACTGGGAGAATGGCAAATTAATTAGTCAGGCCCAAACACTCAAATTGTGGATGAGGTTTCGAGTAAGGCCTAATTAAGAGTTAATAACCGCCATAATTGTATTAATAATTAAGCGGCCGGTTAGAGCTTGACTAGAGCCCATTTAATTTTATATGAGGGCAGTAAAATTTATGCGTGATATTATATTAGAATTAATGAATACACCAATTATTCGATACTTTAAAAATTGAATTGTTAAAGTTTTTTGAGCTGTCAAAAATATGAACAAAATAAGAAACTTGATTTCTGTTAAATTTCATCCGTTCAGCTACAAAATATCAGTGTTAATTTTTAAAAAGTACATTAATTTTTTGTAATTGTAGCTAATGTTAACTGAATATTTTTAAAAGATAATAAATAAAAATTCTGTACTTTAAACCTAACACAAATACATTGAATAAAATTCGTATGCAATATATTTTTAACTCGCATAAAGCACAAAATTTTTAACAATATGAATTGTTCCTCAGTGATAAAAATTTCACTTGAAGTTTATTTTCGCGAATGACAAAACGATAAAAGGAAAAAATTCTCGAGAACATCGCGTTCGCTGTAACCATCTGCATTTTTCCTCTTCTCCAGCAGCCTCTGGAAGCAATCACTAAATCACTCTTGCAACTTACTGCATTCAAATGTGACTATGAATGATGAGTCATTTCAATTCGATTTTCATCATTCCAAACCTATACAAGGAAAAGACAATCTCACCTATAACGCGTCCTTCTTTCCTAACCCACAATCGAAAGACACGTTTTGCATAATCGTCTTAAACTTTAACTCAAAAGCATCTAACAAAAACGCCATAAATTTCAATTTTTGCAGAGAGAGCGTCCAGACGAACGCGTATCCTCCGAAGCTAAGCAACGGCACGATTCCCAAGGGCATCGACTCGCAGGAACAGCATACGACCCTCGAAAAGCAGCAGAGCTGTCCCGAGGAGCAGGATCTACCGGTAAGCAGTGAATCTTTTCACCTGTTCCGTACTTAAAACTTACATTATGTAATTATAAAGCGTGGTATGATTTCTTTCTTTTTATTGCAAAGTTTTTTCTTTTTAATTAGTCTAGAAGATAGACGAGTTATCAATATTGCTGATACTTTTGGAAGTGGTTTCTGATATCTTCAATTGCTAGATATTCATATTTATAAAATAATTCCTATTTTTTATAAATTTGTAACACTAAACACTATTAAAAGTAAATTTTATTGATTATTGTGATATTTTATAAAGATCATAATTAAATAAAATTTTTCATCTTAAAAAATTCAAAAAGAGCATGAATAACTTCAATAAAGTTCTTTTTATCAGCTTACTAAACTTCGGATAAGTATTACTTCTCGAATAATATCACATTTCCTCTTGGAAGTTATTTTTATCAATACTAATTTGATTATTATAGAAGTTTTACAAATATTATAATTTATTCAACAAACTATCTTAACTTTACTAAAAAGTAAACCTAATCAAAACTTCCTCATTGAATTTTAAATATTCAATAATTCTATATTTTATAAGCGAATAAATTAAGTATTTTTCCTTATTTGTACTTTTTGAGTTCTAGATAAAAATCTTTGACTACAATGTATACAAGTATATATGTATATAAGTATGAATATCTTATAAATATGAATACAGCTAAACTGAAAATTAAGATGGCATTTAGACCTATCTCAGATAATTTCATACTGCCAATATATATATAAAAAAGATCTTCTAAAATTTGAGATTCCAAAACGTATTTAAATAGAGTATAACAGACTGAAAAGTCAAATTATTTTCAAAAAATTGAAAAGAAAATGAAAAAAAAAACAATAGTTTCCATATTTTCTACAATCGTTTTTTTTTTTTTATAAATATTTATATTCTATTTACATCTCAGTTTTCATTTTTGTAACAGTTAAAATGTTCCTTTTATCTACGAAAATAGTTGTTCTATCTACCTATTCTAGAATTTCATCTAAATTGTATTATTCTTCCTATTAAAGTAAACAATAAACCCTATCGATCAACCCACCAAAAAACCATTATTAATCGAAAAAAAAAAATATGATTTAACAGTCGGGGCTGCAGGTCGGCGGGGTCCGTGCGAGCGAGCGTCGGGCCTCGAGCCCCTTCCAGAATGGCCGCACCGAGGTGCTGATCGGAGAACCGGAGGGTGGCCCGAGGTCGCCTCGCGGCTCCACCTCGCCCGCGGTCAATGACGCCGCGGCTGCAGCAGGCGGCTTCCTGAACCAATCCGACGAACCCATTCTCAGGTAAGTCATATAGATTTTTCATTTACAGATTCTATAGATAGAAAAGTTATGCGTTATTTATTTGCTTTCGATGTGGCATAAAGCAAGTGAAAACGTCAACGAAATTCAATTTTAAGTGAATTCTCCCTTTTTAAAAAAAGCTAAAAGAAAGAAAGTCCGTTTTACTTCCTCATTGAAAAGTCAAAGGAGCGTAACACGACGAACGCATAGCACGCGTCCAAATTTCATACAATCTAATTGAGTCATCCTAGAAACATCCCATACACATCCGCGCTGGCGCCTGAATCATTTCGCTGAACGAACGCCTGCACTTGAATCATCCATCTCGTTTCATTCAACCCGAGCAGTCCCCAATTAATTAGGAAAGCCAATAGCGCTCGAGCAGGGGCTGAAATTAAATAGCCACGCGTACCCCGGCAATTAAACTCGCTCGCGACAGTGACGAGCATTTAAAAAGTAAAATCTCAATCCGGCGCTTAATAAAACGAGCGCGCAAAGTCTTAATGAAAAATGTAATATTCATCACACCAGCTCATCCGCTCGCGATACTATATATATGCATATACATATATATACACGTGAAATTGTGCGAGCGCGTGTATACAACTTTCTACTGCTCGAGTATATACGCGAATTGCGCCTTGGGTTAAATTCAAAGGCTAAGCGATCCTACGCTCGCTTTAACTCGACATTTATCTCTCTTTCTGCCGGGGCGCGCTCTCCATTCTTTCCTCGCGCCTTTGAGGAAATCGGCCGCTCTTTGGCGGAGCGCCAAGCTCTTATATGTATACTGGACCCCGAGGCGCTGCGGGCGGAGTTGCAGGGAGTTGCTTTACCCGCAGGCGGGAAGGAAGGTAGGGAAAGGCGGCAGAGTGGTTTAAGGAGGCGCGAAGAGATGTCGGTAGTTGTGCTGTGGACGAGAGGCGGGTGAAGCGGTAAAGTGGTTTTTTTTTATTTGGGTTATTTCGATAGGAGGTGGGTAGGTTTTGAAGGGTTGTTTGATGATTTGATGAAGTAATTTTGGTTATTGGTGGAAGTTTTTTAGTTTGTTTTTTTATCTTGTTTTACTTGAGAGAGGGGAAATGGAATCAGTTTAAAATAAAACGGAATTGTTTGATCTTCAATTTTTGTAAAAGTTATCGGGATTCAATTACATTAGCAGAGAACGATAAGAAAAGTTCTGTTTCATGTCTTTGATTAAAGCTGCGCGCTTTGGATAAGAAAAAAGAAACTTAAATACTTATCGAGTGCTTCGAGTATTTTAAAATGTTAAAATAAGCTAAATTGTTTATTATACTTTTAAATTATAAAAGCAAATAAGATAGCAGTTTAAACGCTATATAAAAATCGAATAAACGATAAAAGACTAATATCACAACATTGCTTAAATTATCAAACTAATTTTAAAGAAAGTATAAACTTACTTTACAAGCATCCACGCATCAGTAAACCAAATCCTTAACCCTTTAATTTACGAATAAATTTTACATATTAAATTTCATTTTTAATTTTCTTTTATTAAGACTTTTTGTTTTAAATTGACAAAATAATTTTTTTTAAGTATATTTTATATGAATTTGCAAATACCGTAAGTATAAGTTTTTTTTCCAATAAATCCATGAAAATAAATTTGTTGTAACGCCCACATCCAAAATTATCATGTTTCCGATATGTCACACTTTTAATCAAAGGGTTCAAAATCTCACCAAAAAAACGTGAATCCCCGCAAATCATCCATTCACCACCTCGAATCCCCCCTCAACCACCCTCACACCTACTCATTGCCCCAAAAAAAGCCTCGCACCAGCTCAAATCCTCTATCCTCAGCGACCCCCTTTCCCATCTCCTCTCTCTCTCATATCAATAGGCTTCAGCAATCTCCCAGCTCCGCGCAACGCAGAGCCAGAATATATACCTCCTCCGAGGGTCTCGCACGAGGCCTTCCCAGAGCTCTCGCTCGAGCACATCCGGAGCCGAAACAATGCAGCTGCGCACGGAGGTAGCTCTCTCTCTCAGCGACCCTTTAATCGATGCGCGCACAGTAGCCTCGTCAACGAAAGAGCGCGTTCTATTTTTCGCTTTTGAAAAGGAGAGCCGATTTTCGGCCGGAGAACGGGAGACAAAAGAGGCCCGCGCGCTGATGAGCTGGTGCAGATAAACGGGAGATGGATGGACGGATAGGTTTAAAGAGCGGGCTCCAGTCGTTCGTAAAAACGTAGAGGGAATCGGTATAGTGTACGGTTAAGTTTTCAGGGTATGAGTTCTTGGAGATGGATGGGTTTGATAGGGAAGGGATAGGAGTGGTGTCACTGGTATAAGAGCAAATGCTCGGGAGCAGGTTGGTACTTTATTGTGTTGTTAATGTATAATGCGAGAGGCTATTGATATTTATGAGTCAATTACCGATCGGTGCGAGCTGGGACCGTTGTTCGATTATGCTCGGAGATATGGGTGTGTCTTGTACGGGAGTCGAGCGTTTTTGCGTAAGTCATTTTGGTTTATATATCGTAGGCACGAACGTCTCGTGATATTTCCGAGATTTAGGTTTATTTCGATGCTATGCGAATGAATATGAAATCGAATCGCGTGCTTCGGGACGTTTTATCTTGCGGAGCCTACTCTGTATGTGGAACATTCTTATCTGCGTAAAATAAATATCACCGACTCCGTGGTACGGTTCTAAAAAATTATTCGCTGGTTTCCAGATATAAAGCACCGGTACACTAAAGTTTATTTCCGTCCCCTATTATAAAACTAAGCACGCATCATCTCCGATCCAGAAGCAACTCAGCACGCTACCTCACCCACCACGAGCAAAAAGCCGTCCAAAAACTACACACGGCAGCCGCGTCCAAAAATAATCCGCGTGGTTCCGTGGGACGTTCAACCCACTCTCTTTCTCTCTTCCTTTATCAGTCGTTTCGAGAAAGAAAAAAAAAGGATCGCACCGCGAGCGAGCGATCGGAAAGAAAAAAAATGAAGGCGACTCGTGCGCCAGTGGAGGAACGACGAGTCGCGAGAGAAAAGGAGAGTAAGAGGAGGGCTCGGCGCATACCTTTCTTTAATCCCGTGACGAGGCTGCAGCAGGAATGTAATACGCGCGCTGGAAGAGCGTCTGTGTAGGCGCGGGAGTTTGGGGATACTGGAGGATGGGGTTTAAGGGGTGGAGGATGGAATGTTCTGGGTGGGGTTGTGGGTGAGGCTGTTGGTAGATTTGGCGGGTGTGGGTTTTTGGTGTGGGGAGTGGGTGGATTGTTTTGTTATTGGTAAAATTGCGGTGGTTTTCTAACTATTAAAACTAATTGTTTAGCATAAGCATAGCCCAATTTGTTAAGTCTTATGTGAGGCTTAGCTATTACTTAACTAAATATTCCTGATTAGATTTAACTGATTAATATTCTACTCGGATACGTTCTTTGAAATTTTTCATTTCTTTCAATTATTAATATTAAGGTCCAAAGTAATCTTAAAACTTTGAAAGCTATCCAACGTCTTGAAACAGCAACAATTTCACCCAAAACAGATACTTTAGACAAAAACGTAATCGCGAAACAAACACCGAACACTCAGCCATAATTGATGCAAAATTTCTCAAGAGCCCAGCTCGAAACCGTTATACTATAATTTGCAACACGACCCCTGGTCTCTTGGGTATGAAAAAAAGGAGCAGGAGTTTCACGAAAATAGTGTGTCGGCGCTTGTAAGACGAGAGAATTCAGCGTCGTCATGAAAGTCGGGGCCGGATTAAATTACTTTCAAAAATATGTTCATCCATCAGGCGCTCGCGCGTGCGCTACACTGGAAAGCTCGCCTCCAAAGCTCCATGCTAGCCCATTGTTTTTCGCGGAGCCCGTTTAACGCGTAATTGGTTTTCTGAACTTTTAAATACTCCCCGCGACTTGAGGCCAGGGCGACCTCCTTTCAATTAAGATTCTTGGGGTAAACAAATTATTAGATTAAAATTTGTGCACGGAGCGTCGTTTAAGGAGATGACCGAGATTCTTGAATACAGGTCTGGTTGAAGCCTGTGCTTCAATGGCTTGATTATTCTCTAACGCATTAAAAAACTAATTAGTAGATGACCACGCGTTTATCCTACTGCATTCAATACTCCTTTTCCTTCCTGCTTCCAAAGCGCGTCGTTGCTTCTGGAGAAGTCTGACTTGCTCAGCGTTTCGGTGGGTGTAGGAGTAAGTTTGAAAGCAAGAATCGATACTTGCCACGAAGTAAGCCCGCGCATCTTTCTCGAGATGCAAGTGGATACGAGAAGGGGATCGTTTTTCTTGGATTCTCGGTATAAACGCGCGGTTTGAGCCGCTCTGGCACCTGGTCCTCTGTGTATATAGAAATGTGTGGATATGGTTAAAGTGGAGTGGGTTACAGGGAGTTGTGGTGGGATATTACTTTTGTTGGATTTTTGGGTTGTGTAGTTTTTTTTTTAAGTGAGGGGGGAATGATTTTTGAATGTGGTTTAGTGGTTTGCAAAGAATGTTTAAACTATATAGGTATCTTTCGATCGAACGATTTATAATAATAGTGTACTCTAGGCTTGAAAATCAGTTTAAACTTAAAATCGAAATGTTTGTTCTAATTTGATCGATGAAAAATTAGCTATACATATTGACCATAATCTCAGTTTCCTTATCATTAAAATTGTAACAGTACCCTATAGAAAAAATATCGCCAATAAAATTGGCAAAGTGTTCAAAACTAGGCTATAGTGGATGTCTAATTCCTCACAGTTAGCCATCTGCTAGTCAAAAAATAAGGAACGTTTCTACCAGGGTATATTCTCAATTTTACAAAAAACTATAAAAACTCCTCATTTTTTTGAATAAAATTTACACGAGGCACAAAACTTGCTCTTACCCTCGAATGCTTGATTTTATTAGTACACCATTAATCCTCGCAATCATACACATCAACTCGTCGATTTCAATCGTACAACATAATGCCCTCTCATTATTAATCCCTCCGCAATCGCGATCACCATTTTCCCTAGCACACATCACCCACGTAACAGTTCATCCAACCTCCTCCGCATCAAAAAGAAAAGCAATCACTCACATCAGCCGACTGCTCGAAAATAATCGATCTCACTTGCACTTACCCAACCTCTCCGCTTACGCATACCTCAAGCCACGATCGATTATCTCCTCAGAGCGATCCACATTCTAAAAATACGAGCCTCTCCCTCTGTGCACTCGACACACACACAGAGCCATGCATCTATCCGTAATCAGGCATTACTCGTGCGCTTGGTGCAAAAAAAAAAGAAGGTGCCGCGGGCGACTTTCTCACGATCTCTCGGCCGCGGCCGGCCGTGAACGATCGCAGCGGTGTCATTCGAGACGAGCGCGCTGGAGCCGCGCGCGATTGCCGATGATGCGCGCAGGGCTGGATATCGATATCCTGCGGATCGACGGTGCGAGACTTGGGTGTAGGGTGCTGAGGATGTGGAGTGGAGCTGGCTTTTGGAGATGGTTTGGGGGTGGAGAGGTGGAATTGGTGTGATTTTATTGGTATGGTTCGAGTTGGTGGCTATCCCGGGTAAATAGATTGATAGGTTCATTTTATTTTACATATTTCAGGACTTGGTACGTTGTATAGTGTAACTGGCTTGTAATATAATTAGCAGTATGCAACTATTTACAAAATATAATTAGGTATAAATCCATCAGTCAATACATAAAATTGTAGCCCCAACTATAGTATAAAACATAAATATTTGGTGAAAATACCACAGTAAAACTTCTGATCACAATGACTATGTCTTTAAGATTATAAAAAATTAACCTGGGTAAAAAGGAAATGGGAGAGTGTTATAGATACGCATAAATGTATAGTATTGAAAATATTGGAATGTGGAAGTAATGTGTGAAACTAGTAAAATGTCAAGTATTCAGGAACCACATCGCACTCGTTTTGTTTGCATGCGCTAACCCGTTCAAATGCGTAATTGACAACTTACGGCACTCGTTGCACAACCTACTATTTTGCAGACACTGAAATTAATCGGCATAGATTTTTAATATAAGATCAAAATACGTTTCTTCTTACAATCCCTACCTTAACAATAAAACTTCAATCAAACTAAAAAATCCAAGTAAATTCCACATCCCTCCATAAAACCAGCCTATACACCAACGCAACGATCATCCCAGCAATCAAACTCACATGTCATTCACCTCTCTCCACCATACCTCGAGCGAAAAATTCACACACAATCCTGCACTCCTCGCTCTCCCAACAATATCCCTTTCCTGATTCTCTCTCTCTCCAAATACCCACGTGCGTCCACGTACATCCACTCTACCCATACGCGCATCCAGCTCGCGAGCACTGGCGCACGAAACCGCAGAGAGCGCGTCAATTGTCGCTCTCCTGGCTTCCGGCTGACGGTTCCGCTACACTCGCTAAGCGCGCAAGTCCAAATCAAAGGCTGCGCGAGCGGACGGCTATGAAAGAAAAACTATACAGAGAGGATAGCGCGGGGAATGCAGAGCACGGAGCTATCGACACGCCCACTGTCCGACCTAATTTACCAGGAAAACGCGAGCTGGGACCATCTTTTCAGCGGACTTCATTATGCAAGCAAGTGTTGGGTATAGGTATATACGTACGAGTTGCGCGAGGCTGTTTATTCGAGTGAGTGCGTAATGATGGGGAGGAGGGGATAGTGTAGAATTGCACGGGTTTGGTATAGCGGTGATTGAGGTGGGTGCCGCTTTTCGCGATGTGTGCAAAGCGTTGGGTTGCTTTGTTGCCGTGGTTGCTGATGAGATGGTTGAGGGAAGCGCGGTGATCGGTGGATTTGTTAGTGTAAACTTTAGGAGAGGAATGAAATGTAATAGAGTATTTATTTGTTTAAAGATGGATAATGTTTTTTTTTAATGAGCTCTGTATTTTGTGTTTTGAAATGAACGCGCGGGTCGTATGAGTCACGTATAATTTTATTGCAATGTCATTGAACCATTATGTTAATGATTGTTTAATGAACATTACATTATACAATTGCGACGAATGGTATACCAGGCTCCATTAGCGTTTGGTAAACAGGCATTTGTTAATCGCGCTTTATTCGATTCCATTTATTTCTTGATTTCGCTTATATCTTAGCAATTACTGAATCCATAATTAATTCACTGCAACAGAAGCTTTGATTAATACAATTCTATCAATCATCTAAACCTAATTCAACATTACCCAACCTACCTTCGACAAAAAACATTTAACCAAACATTATTGTTCTTCACCAGCGCGAAAAGAAAACTTGTACCCAACAACTCGCAGCGCTCGAGTTTAAAAAAAAAAAACTAGAATTCCTTCGGCCTGAAAGTTTTCATAGTCTTGACACAAAAAGGCGATCGCTCCCATTTTCTACGTTTTCCAGCGACGATCGTGCGTTTACATAAGGAAATTCGAAATCAGACTCGCAGCACAGGTCGCCGATCGATGACCAATCGCGAGCGACTTTCGCGACGCTTCTGCGGGCATAGTTTCACTCGTGTGTTATGCGCCTGATTTCCTCGCGAGCGGGAAAAAGTCGACTAATTGGATGTATGGGTACAAGGGCGCAGGATTATAAATTGTATATTGTTTCTGATTGAAAAATTGGCGGCTCGTGGAAAGAGGGTCGAGGAAAGCTTTTTGGAAGAGGTTCTGGTTTAGATACGCAAAGTGTGAATTAATTGGCCGGTTGTTAGGCTGTAATTGGTTTGGCGAATGGCGCGTCTGATTGGGTACCTTTCACCTTTGTTCGTTTTAGGTTACTGGATTAGTTGAGCGGAGTAATTTATAATGATGGTCAGGAGTATATGCAATGCGTCTATTCTTAGTTGTGAAGGTACACGAAATTGGGTTCTTAGGCGTTGATTGGTGCGAACGATATAGATCGGTGTTTATAAATGGTTACGTAAATTATAAATTAAAAAGAAATTTTAATGGATTTTTTTTACAACTTGTGAAAATTGTAATTTAAAGAAAGATTACTAAATAAGTTTACCAAATTTTTTGAATAATTAATAATATTGTTTATTGTTAAGTGTATATAAGTTTATTGTGTTTCTACTAAACTCTTGCCAATTATACTTTACTGATTTGGAAATGTATATAATAAATCATCAATCTTCAAAACACAAACATTCAAACAAATATCTTCACCGTTGAAAATTTGTTGTTTTACATAATAAGATAAAAAATTCCATATATACTGTATTTAAAAAAAGCCTGTATTGTATTAGTTAGACTTAACTGAAAAATTTTAACATAAAAAAAATGTATCAAATCGAAAATCCATACATAATTTATGTCCTTTCAAAAGATAATCTGTATTATGCAAACGACGTGTTTTTGGCTCCATTATTAAGAATCGTCGTTTGCATATGTACTAAAAACATTCCAATTTTCAACTGTATAATATTTAATTCCACAAACTCTCCTCTAATCTCCCAAACCCCAAAAACAACCAAACCAAACCTAAATCCCACCATACAAAAACAACTCCAGCAATTCCCTCGCGCTTCTTCCTACCGCAATCCTAAAAAAAAAAAAGAATCTCCAACTTCTTTGCCTATCCTCTAATTACATACACTCCTCTATACTCTGCGCTTCTTCTAATCGCTTTTCAGTGTACGTACATCCGCGCGCTTTTTACATTCCGTCGTTAGATGACGTAACGGACGCGCTCGCCGCCGTCTTACGTGGATGATTTTTCGACGAGTAGGTATATAGCTGCAGCCTGCGTGCTCGAGCGATTCAAACACGCGAAGTTATGTCTAGCTGCAATGCGCCTGGCTATTGTCGGCCTGGTCCTTAGCATCTAATGGCTAGCAGGAGTGGTTGTGGTGCTCGATGATTTTTACGGTAAAAAGTCGTAGGTTTAACTGTGAATGCTGATTTTTCTTTTGCTGATTATTGTTTTGTTTAGATATTTTCTTTTTTAACATTTTAATAAATAAATTGTAAATTATCATTAAGAAAAATTAAATTAAATTGAAATAATATAAAATAAAATTTTATTAAATTATTATTAAATTATAAGATTTGGAATTCTTTAGTTGTTTCTTTTTTTGAAACTTGATAGCATTAGTAAAAAGAAACAATAATTCTCATATTCATTTAAGTAATTGTCAAGCATCACCAATAGTCCTTATCAATAAATATTTAAATAAATCTTTGGAAATTCTGTCCATCAAAACGTTTTAAAATGCTAGACCCTCACAACACACAATCCATCAAAACTCCTCTTAACAACCAAAATTACTCAGTTCATACCCCCCAAAAATATCCAATTCCACTCTCTCATACATGACCCAAAATTTCACGAAACCGCTTCCCCAAAAAAACCGTAACAATAACCCACTCCTCAAAGAACAAGAAAAAAAGAATAAACCGGCAGCAAAACGACTTTTTTCGGAAACACCGGGTGCCCAGACACGGAAAGTTAAAACGTCTTTGCTCGCGGCGCGCATATACTCAGGCCGTGCGCGCCTGTATACGGCCCAATGAGAACCGCCGGCCCATTGTCAAGGTTACGTCTGACACGATTCTTTACGACGTCACCGCTGTCGCGCCGGGGCCCGCTCGACGACGACAAAGGGAACGACTGTAAGCGACGGCAGGGAGAGGGGAGAAAGTAAAAATTTCGTGGACGGCTAATGCGTTTTTTTTTCTCTTTTTGGTTTGAGGTGTGTGGAGCTGATGGCGAATTGTTGCGAATTTTACGGGTATGGTTTTGACGGAAATATACTTTTGGTATAAAGTATTTTCTTTCATACCAAAACCGTGCATCTCTTAAAAATGTCAAATTTTCCAAAAAAAAAGTATTCCTGCACACACCTCGCCATTAAACTGAATTGTTAACCAGCCCTACAAAAAACCGAGCAATCCGCAAAATTACACCCAACCAAAAAAGAACCTCACCAACCCGCGATCTATAAATTTCGCTCTTACCCAACCCCCCTCGAAAAAAAAATCGCCGGGCCAGCAGAGAAAGCCAAAATATACGATCCGCAGCGAGAGCCAGAAAGAGAGAAAGGATCCCCAGGAGCAGGAGTAAAAAAAGCCCCGAGAGCAGCTCAAGATAAAAGCAGACGGTGCGCTGCACAGCTCACGAGTACTCGAGCGGAAACGAGCCTCGTGCTTCAGCCTTTCGGAGAACGCGTGCATATACATACACCCAAACGTGCGCGAGCCGATTTGTCTCTCTCCAGCGAGGTGTTTTCTATTGTAATGGCAAACGTGAGGTTGTTTCAGGGCCGATCGAGCCTTCTTATTTAGCGAAATTAAACCGTGAGCGGATGGGTTTTAGTTTGAGCGGTTGTATTTATACGGCCGGCTTGGCTTCAAGGGTGTCGCCGAGTGTATATGAGAGACCGAAAGTGGTTATTTTTAAAAGAGAGCCCGAGCTCAAGGCGCGCGCTCTCGAAGGAAATCGAAGCGGACAATTGCAGCTTTGATATTCCGGTCGTGATCTGTTGGAGCGAGCCGGGCATATGATGCATCATACATTTTACATTAGCGCTGGCTGCAAAAATAGTGCTCGATATTTTTCTAACGTTCCGTCTTCTCCTGGGCTGGCTATAGTTTCTTAATGCCGAGGTCGAGTCGATTTTATTAGGGCGCGTCATACATCCTGATGAAAGCGAGCTTGATGGAATTGGAAAGAGGTTCTTGGGTTTTGCTCCAGGGGTTTGGAGAAAATGGGGGTTGACAATTTTTGAGAGGGAGGGAAAGGCTTTTACTGTATATTTTAACATTTTGTTTATTGGTTGGAGAACGAGATGGTCTTTTCTGTGTTATTGCTTGTTTCGTATTTATTCCTTATGAATTTCTTTTTAAACATTGAGGAAACTGTAATATTTTCTTAATCCAATCAAAACATTGCATAACTAAAACATTTCCCAAAACAGAATACCAACACAAAACCAAACAATCCTTTTTTCTGTACACTCCACCTACCACAAACAAAAAAACCAACACCCACTAAACCCCAATCAAAAATCAATCTCCCCCATATTCCCGCGAATTCAGCTCACGATCCTGGGAGTCCTGTCTACTCGCGCTCCCCGTCGTACATCATAATGTACATCAGCCTCGTCATTAGCCTCCGGCGCGCGCGATTTGAATTTGCAGTAACCGTTCCCGTGTGCTTCTATATATACGAAAGGAGGAGGAGGCAGAGAAGAAAAGGCAACGACGACGCTGCCTTGAGAACCGCTGGAGGACGAGCGCTGCTATGTGTATATATATATATATATACGTGTGGGTATAGTATAAGAGAAGTGTACCTGGTGAGCAGCCTGGGATTTTCCACGTTAGGAGTCGCGGCGAAGGTGAAACGCCGGGCCGTTTGTTTAAGAGGAGGTGTGGCGCGGGATTGTTGAGATGAAGATGTCCGATTGTTTATGAGTGCCGAGGAAGGTATTTGATGTGTGGGAGTTTGTGAATTTAAAAAAGGGAGGATGGATCTTGTTAGCTCAACTGGGTTGAGTGGGAAATTATAAAGTTTCAGGATGGTGTGGTTAGTTGTGACGTTGAGGAGGTGAATGATTGAGTTTTTGTCGAGTAGTAATTGTAACTGGATTTTCTACTGAATAAACCGTCTGATTATATTAGAAGTGCATTTTTCTATCGAAGGCTATTAATATTCAAATCAGCTGATCGCGCGCAGCGTGAAAATACCCAGAATTCTATAAGAAAACAGAATCGGTGATTCAAACGCTATCTCATCGCATCACGCACCATTAATAAATATGCTAATAACCACTTCATCCTCGAACCGGAAGATCAGATCAACTCCACAATTTCCCTGAAGCCCTCCAATAAAAACCACCTATCCCACTCAACATTCCCCGAACGACACCTCCCGGAATCCACCTCCAATTTTCCAGATCTCACAATCCCAATCAGCATACATCCTCATTACCTCCGAAAACAGTACCCGCAGCACCGAAAAATTCTAATCCCATCAGCATTCCCGGAGAACCCAATTCCATCCTCTGGCTCTGAAACGCACATATCCCAGCTGTGCCTGCATTTTTCCTCTCTTTCTCTCGTTCCTTATTCAGCTTCTACCTGGGCTGGCTTTGAGAATCCCTGGGCCCGATCCACACAGACTTCCAACAGTCACTGTATCTTTCTTTCTCCCGCTCGCTTCTCTCTTTCTCTTTACGTGCTTCTCCTTCGTCTTCTTCTGTTGGGCTCCGCGGCTGGAAATTTTTCGTCGACTTTTTCTCGTTGCGGGGAGAGGGAAGATTTTTCCCCTATACCTACTAACTTAAGCGGGCTTTTTGGCCTTCTTTTAGCTTTGCGGTTCGAGGATGGATGTGTTGGAATTTTCGTCTGTCGGAGAGCTGCAACTGTGTAGTCGTTGATAATTGCGGGTTTTGAGACTGGGTAATGACAGGTGGCCATTTGGCTGTCCTTATTTATGGTAGCCCGGTGCGCGATGGTGCGTGTATATATTTTGAAAAAATAATTTCGACTCCACGTGCAGAGGGACACGCGGTTGTAATTTTTGAAATTTCGAGCATTGCCATTTTTACGTGGAAGCGTTAAGCCGACTCGTTGCACACTGCAATTGAATATTGAAAAACCGGGAAGTACCATTCTTGTTACAGCCTCGCCACATGCACTAAAATGACACAATATACCGGTATTATACTCAGCGTATTCAAAAAATATAATAACGTAATCAATGCAATCAACATCGAGAAACAAAAAATTCCGACTTCGTTTAAAAGCGTAACCGTACACCCATTTGCCTCCGCTCAAATTCCTCCTATCTGGGCTGCTCTCGTCGCGCAAAAACGTGCCGCAAGAAGGCATTCGCATAATTCCGATAAATTACAAAATCAGGTCCGAGTCTCTTTTTCGCGCAAGGCAATTTTCGGCCGAGGTAAAAAGCTTCTCGGGGTATGGAATATGGCTCTCGCGCTTTTTTGGCCTTGCGAGATGAAAACTTGGTGTTATAAAGAGGTGGACGTATTTATTTGAGGGGTATCTACTAGGTTTTTTCTTGGTTTTTGTTTGGTGCGCTGGGTTCTTGCGCTCCGTCTTTGTCTCTCGTTTTTTGGGATCCTTTTTGTTGGAGGATGAGAATAGGAGTCTGATGCATTAAGTGATAAGGGAAGACCGATTTGTAGTGGTGTGACTTATGTTATGAATTGAAAAATTATAATTTTCAAAATGTAAACTTGGAAATTTTTATAATATTAAAATTAAAGGCCTAAACGATTACAGTTGTCAATGTAATCATTACAATTCAAAACGTTATTCAATTAATCACATAATAAATAAAAAACAAAAATCCAGATGCAACCTCCAACTCTAGCATTGCTAAAAATACAAAACCAAATCCCCTACTATCCAAAACTCTTCGACCACCAAAAAAAATCCCTATCCATCATCCATCCCCGCCTCATTAACACTCCCCCACCACCAAAAAAAAAACTCCACCAACAATAAACTAAAAAAAAAAAAAATGCCGAGCATGCCGCCAGCATGCACAAGCCATCCCAATGTTTTCAACCTGCTCTCCAGTATCTCTCCCTCGCTTATTCATACACAATGCACCAGCAGCGGAAAAGTCCGCCCTATCCCCCTGCATATATATACCTGCCCGAGCGAGCGACCCTTCGTGATGACGCGCCAGCTCGCGCGCAGGTTGCCGCGCTAGCTCGGGCCCCAAAAGAGACGCGCACCTGCGCTTCCTGCCCCGCACCCGCGCGTTTTGTAGACAGAAGGGAGAGAGAGAGAGGAGTTGGGGATATTGTGGAGAGGCGAGAGGGGGAGGATATGCGTGGAGTGGTGGGGGGCGATGCTTGGAATTTTAGTTTTGTGATGGATATAAGTGATGGGTTGGTTGGTGTTGTATGGTTGAATAATTTTTTAGGAGCGTTTGGTGCGACTGGAATGAGGTTGTTTTAAAATAATATCTTTTAGATAAGACGACTGCGAAAGTTTCGAGTCGCTAAGCCGTTTGCTCACCAGCACGCTACATCCTGTCCTAAATGCAAAAGCATCTTCCGCTCCTCCGCCGACAAAAAGGATAATAAGCCACCTAAAAAAAAAAAAGAAATTGCATTACCAAGACTGCATAGAGGGTGAACACCTGACGCGCACAACACACAAACCAGCTCGAAAAAAAAGGGGGGGAACGCGCACCGAACCATCCTCGCGCTCCCCGACTCTTTTTTTTTCCATTCTCATTTATACTTCCTTATCTGCGGATTTGTTATTCGGGTATCCTCGCGGCCACTTCCGCTTCCTGAATGGGGTGCCTCGGCGCGGGGGCCTCCATTAAAGCGAAAGTTACGCCCCAGGTATGCGCGCGGCAACAAACAGTTTTCGGCGCTGAGCTTGTTCCGCTGGAGATTTCACATTTACATTTCGAGCGAGGAATATATAGCTGGGATTGCGCGGCTGGGTTAGCCCCGGGCGCTGCTTAATTTATGGGCTGCAGTAAGGATGTAAAAAGCGCGGTGTAGGCTTTTTTTGGCGGGTTCAGGTTGTGTTTTGATTTAGTGCATTGTTTTCCGTGTTAAGTATGTAGCTAATTGTTGGGTTCTTTTTCTGTTACAGGTGAGTTGAGATTTGACACTTTGCTTAGTGGTGATCTTCGGCACGTAAGTTAAATGACAATATTTGATGCTTGGTGATTAAAGAGAAGCGATTGCTGGGACCTCCTGTCTAAATTTGTACTTATCTTATCTAAGTAGTATCTTTGTTTGTACTCGTCCAATATTCATGCTCAGACCAAAGTCACATACAGACAGAATCATCACTCTATAAAACAGGCACCAAACATTTTATCCCTCATTACCCAACACATCTCCAAAACAAAAATTCATTACCAACCATCAAACAACCAATTAATACACTTCCTGCCAGCACAACCCCTCCACCAGCAATCCAAACTCTCCTCGCACAATTAACCATCCACTCGCAAAGGCGGAAAGAGTCAGGCGCGCGCGCGCTTGGGGTCAGATCGCGATAAGCGCGCTCGAAAAATCGATACTTACACGGCTCTACCGAATTAAACGCGACGTACTCGGCCGATGACTCACGTGCCAGCCGCGGGAAAACTGCGTGTGCACGCGTATAATGTGGCCGTAAAGAGAGAGAGAGAAAAAAGAACGGTAGCACATATGGCTGCGCGCGTGCCTTTTGTGATTATCATTGTTATTACGGGTTTGTTTCCGCCCACGCACACGTGTGTACCGTAGGGCCTTTGACGCTCTCGGGTGTATGTGCAGCTCAAGAGTCTGAGGTGACTGGGTGTATGGAGATAAGGCGCGGGGGCGTGTAAAGTGGATGTGTATAGAGGAGAGAGTTTGGAAATTGGGTGATTTTGCAGGGAAAGGGTTAGCATCGAGAGGCGATTGTGTGCAGGTGCGTCTTGGGGATATGGGGTTTGATAGATTGGAACGTGTTCTCTATTATGTTGTAGTGGCTGTGTTGTTGCGTGAATGAAGAAATTTTTACTTTAAGTTTGAATTAGATAGTTCTTTTTGAAAAGGAATTAAAAGATAGTGGATATTTTCGACATTTGAGAGTGGGAAGTACTGTTAAGTTTTATCAGCTTTGATGACGTGTAGATAAAGTTTCGTAATCCGTATGTACTCTGTATAAGGCGATTAGTCATTAGTCAGGTGTTTGGTTTTTATGATTTTTGTAAGCTTTAACCCAGTTTCTAGATATCTTACGTTTTTCGAAAATTTGAAGATGCAAATTAACTTATATAACAAATTGCATCAATTTATTTGAGTATTTCGAGTAGATTTCTGTATTTCGAGTTATAAATCGTAGTGGAATCAACTTTAACAATTCTCTCGTCGATAATTCTTATTTTAGTATTAAAAATTTTATACACAGAATATCAAATAATTGATTCACACCTCAAGCTGTCTTACTTATTTATCGTTTATTATCGTACCACGCCGAGGCTCTAAAACAAATCATACGAATATCAACCAAATTAATATCCTAACCCCCACGATCTCCACCACATCCCAAAACACAATTCCAACTTCGCCTCTCAGCCACATCACACCTCGCCTCCTCCCAAAGCCAATTATTCCACTCGCGCACACCCGCACCTCCAAACATCTCATCTACCTCTACCTACCACCTAGATAAGCCACTCTCCGTCTCTCTCTCTCTCTCTCGATATCAGCTGCCTCTCCCGCGATAAAGCTCAGACGCATTCCAGTCTTCCCTCAACTCCCGCGCTCGCGCGTCACTATGTGTCCCCTTCGCACCTGGTGCGCCGTATCCGTGCGTTGACCCCCGCGTTGGTCCGCTACATACGTGGCCGCGTCGATATGGTGTCGCTGATAAGCGCCGGCTGGGAGGCGGTCTGGCCGGCATGCACCGACTGCACGGGCCGCTGTCGTGATGCCTGTCGTCACTACCTGGAGCGCATCAGGAGCTGGCCTGGCCTTTGCAGGTGATGGCTTTGATGTATATTTGTGTTATGACTTTTTTTGGACACTGTGTATCGAGGCTTTATCGGTGTTTGGTTTGTGAGGTTGGATCGAAGCGCCAGCTGACGTTATCGGGATATGGGTGGCTTGTTGGGAGAGAGTAAATAGAGCGAGGTGGATTTTTAATTTTACTCGGCGAGGGGGGTATTTATAGTTTGTGTATCGAGTGGGTAACTATTTTAGTTTGGTAAGGATATTGATCGGAAGAGCGTCACCGCTTTATCTCCTCTATCAAACGGAGCTACATTCATCTCTGAGTAATCACACTTTTATTCCAGACGTTCGCATTCCTCAATCTCCCACCACTAATAAAAGCCGTTTATAAATCACAACCGCAGTAAACGATAATTCCCGCGAAGCACCGGAGAAATGACAAGCTGCAGCGAACTATCGAAACGTGACCAAGTCTTTTTATACACACCAGATCTTCCGCTTAAGTATTATCCGATGCGACCGGATGTCTGATAACCGCGCTCAATGGAGCACGTATATAACCACGAGGACTGAGGTGTTCTCGTTACGAAGACACCAGTGGAGTCGCGTTCGGTTCCCGGCACATTTTGTCCCTCCCACTCGAATTCAATTCCGGCTCTGGCTTTTATCAGCGCTGTTATTCGCGCTGGTGTATTATACTTTTCTATACGCCGGCTGTTACTAACTGTGTTAATTTAGCTGTAAAATCTTAATGCCTTGCATTAGAAAGAATTCCGCAAAAGCTTAGAATACAGGCTAAACAGCCACCGTTAATCCGTCAACCTTAAAAACTCAGAAAACCGTCGCTCAAATTAGCACCTAAGCATTCCAGCTACCAAAGAAAAAAAAAGAAAGACTTTTACTCTCATCCGACAATTCCCAGCTTTCCCAGCTCACAATAACACTTCCATCAACTTTCGTTGCGCCATTATAACCTCGCGTTACGTGCGACTTCTTTCCAGAGCCGCCTGTATCATCACCAGAAAGTGAAAATCCGATAAAAGCTGAATTCTCACACACCCACATACTCAGATAAGAAACTTCAAGATAAGACGCAAATGCGCGCGAAGCGCGCGACGTTCTCACAGAACCATATAAACACACAGCCGCAAAAATTCCAATCTATATCCGGGCCGCTACTTTCCCATAGGGAAAAACACTTTTCCGAAAAACAGGACCCCCCGAAATACCCAGAATCCAACCGAAGATTTCGCATAGCCGGCCTCTTTTCTTTCTTTCTCTGAGTCGTGCCGCCGGCGTGGGAAGTAGCGGGATGTGTATACGGCCATTGTGCCGGATCCTTCGCTGCAGCCGCTGTCTGTTTTGTTGCTTCTCGTAATGGGCTTATTATGCGCTCTTTGTGCGCGCGCGGGTGGATCGATGCGTGCGATTTATTGGGCTTGATTTGGGTTGACGGATCGAGGCTTAATTATCGGATACTCGATTCGATCCCGAGCGCTTTTTATTCTCTCTCTCTCGGATCAGGTTTTTCTTCGGAGCATGTGTACCGTTTTCTGGAATAATGCGTTACGTGGAAGAAGACGGCTTGGTGGAATTAAATGAAAAAAAAAAAAAAAATCAGCTCGCTCATCGGTAATTATACCTGCGCGGAGTGAAAAATCTAAAAATTGTGGTAATTGTTGAATTGCTTAGCTCTATCTCGCCGGTTGTAATAAAGGATCTTTACAGACTATCAACTCGATAATTTAACGCTGCGCTGAGCGAGTTCGTTTCGGGCGGACCGTTAACTTTTAATTGCATAACCCATCGCGCATTACAGTAAGCGCAGAGCGCAAATCCAATTCATAAACTACTTCATCGCTCAAAGCCCCCGACTCTCATTAAAGACTTAACTCTCGAATAAGTAAATAAATCACGGCATCAACGAGCCACCTTAAGGAGCGCCGCGAAAAAATAAAGCAACGGCCAATTCGTCGCGGCGACATTAATTAAGCGCAAAGTAGGCGAAATCCAAGCGCGCCGCGAGTGTATTTTAATACGAGAGCCAAGTGCGGGGAACTGATAAGATAGGGAGCCGAGGAGTTAAAAATATAATATAATGCGCGCCGAGTCGTGTCGTCACGGGCTCGCGAGCGCCGAGCTCGATTATTATGTGGCTGGGAGAGCGCGTGGGTATGTGTGTAATTGATGCGCGTGCCTGGGAGATGCGGAAGTTACGGAAGCTATAGTGGGATAAATATTTTTGCGTATTATCGGCGGGGATTGTTTTTTTTTGTGGGTGTTGTGGTGTCGGGTTTGGGAGATGGTGAGGGTGGAGGTGGGATTGTTTTTGAGATGTGTGGATGCAGTGTTGCTGAGAGCTTATAAATAGATTTTAAGTGATTGTTTTATTTATTAATTTTCTGAGGAGAAATATATTTAAAGTGATTTTCTAATAGTCATCGTGTTAAGAGAGCGTAATTTTATTTGTTATATAGCCTTTTTTTTATTTTTGCGCGAATAGTCCAAACAATTTTTTACACACTCCAAATAAAGCTTTCACAATAACATGCATTCAACACAGCTATTCCGTCACCAATCGATCTCACCCGACAAAAAAGTCCCAATTTCTCACGAAGAAAAACTCAAATCACCCCAGCAAAGTCAAACCCCCAAGACATGAGAACACATCTCACCAACGACACCCGAGAAGATCCAAATTCGTATCCACCTATACAAGACTACCACACGCTTACACACACAAAAGCCAGACCCTAGGCACTCCACCTGAGGATTATCACTCGATCGTAAGCAGTGACGTTCGACCTTCTCCTCCTCCTATTATAAAAATCTCCCGAGCATCACCTGCTGCTGCATCTATAAAACTCCGGCTTTTAAAAGTCGGCCTGCCCCCTCTTTTAAATGCCAGATTCCAGGTATGTGTGCGCTCGCGTCTACCTATGCAGCCGAAGGGAAAAAAAAGAGGCTGGCTTTCGTCCGACGTGCGCGCCCTGTTTTCGATCGTTTTCTAGCCTAGAGGCTTAGAGAATTTGGTTGTGTGGGCGAATTTTTAAATCGATCGGTTGGGTTTGGTGATTTTCTGGTGTGGGATGTGATTTTTGTGGGATGGTTTAATTCATTGTTAATAGGTACGGGCTTTTAGGTATTTTTATGCGGAGTTTATGTCTTTTAATAATAAACAAGAAACGCTCCGATCTCCTTGAAGTTATAAATAAAAGTTATTTATGCATCGTAAATAAGAGAAAAGTAATTATTTCAGCTTAACTTTTTGCACGGAGAGAGCACGATATTCATTCGCCAGAGACATGATTCTACAAAGTAACATAAATAACAGTTTTAATAGATTTTTTGCTCCTTTTGAGCGAGCTTCATGTATAAATCACACAAAACCTGGAATGAAAAGTTACTTTGAATTAATCATTTATTTCTCTTTCCATGCACGCTCTAGTGTATAAATTATTTAAAGCGATGAGGACGTAAATAATCCTGTCGACAATTCAGCGTTAATCGATTACACTAAAATATACCTTCAAAGAAACCATATCACAGAATCCCTCCTCTTACCACCCAACTCCTTAATCCATTTTCCTTATAACAAAAGTTCACTCCCCAACAATAAAAACAAAACGCCTCCGCAAAATAACCTTGATGGGTCGATATTCTCTGCAAACGCTGCCACACATATGTATTTATACGTGTAACAGGTGGTTCCATTTCTCTGGCGCTCGCTCTGGAATATAAGAATCGGATATTGACGAATTCAAATGAGTGAGAGGCGGCTGATTGATACAGAACGCTAGTTCGTGTATCCAGCTCTCTCGATGCCTATGCATGCATATACCGCTGGGTTATATCTGCACAACCTCGATTTTTTTTCCGCCTCTGCAGTAGTTTTTTCCGATGAGATGTATGCAAACGCTTTAATGGCTGCGCCGCAGTGGGTAGTTGGACTGGGCTTTGATAAAGATGAGGATGATTGGTGGGTGGGTTTGTATTTTTAGGGGAGATTGGATTGGTTTGTGCATTTTGGAGAGGTTGGTTTTTAAAGTTGGGAAAAATTGAGTTTAAGGGATAATCTCGTGAAATCGCGGTCTGCAAATATTTAGTTTCGTCTTTAACGAAGTGTAGTAATAGCATTTATCGATTGGATTTGGCCATAGTGGTTTTTCGATCAACATTTAATTTTAAAAACACGAAAGATGCATACGGAAAATCTCACTATTTACAATAAATAAAGAAATTTTAAATTAAATTTTACTACTACGACTTAAGCGCTTGCCAAAAACCGGCTAAGAACTCGTTAATTTTCAACCATACCAATACCAACATCAATCAATTAAAACCACTCGCAGAACCTAAACAACATCATCCCAAAAACCATCCCACATCTCTCCTACAACTCAACGCAACCTCAGAGCAAAAACTCACGAACCTGCAGAACCACAACGCCGGCTTTCTCGCCCGCATGAGCCTGTGCACCTTCCCAAGATAAAGCCAACTTCTCTCGCTCTCTCTTAAGCTAGCAACCTTGAAAAGCCGCGCGTCTCTCGGCGAATCAGCTGTGGGATTCCAGAGCGCGGCCGCCTGTGTGTGTATAGCTACATGCCCACACACACACACACATATACTCTCCTTCAAAGTATGCATCTCCTCTCCAAGGCGCGCATAAACCGCGAGTAGCGCGCGGACGTGTTTCTGCGGAGGAGAGATTTCAACGCTGGGTAGCATATAGCTCAGCGGAGGGACGCTGCAGCGATGCACTGAGCCGATCGTTTCGAGAGACCGAGTTGAATTGAAGGGTTAAGGGCGGGATAGTTTTTTTTTTGGGTTTGGGTGGTTTATTTGGGTTAGGGAGTGGTTGGGGAGAGGTGGAGTGATGTAAGGTTAATTGGCCGTTGAGTTGATTCTGGTGTAATTGCGATTCGTTAGCGGTACTTTGTATGTTGCTCCAAGTGTGCTAGGAAGTTGCGAGATAATGAGTTAAAGTGCGTTTCAGGTTTTTGGCACGCGAAAATTCCTTTCGAGAGTCGGGGCTAAGTGTTTTTGTTATTTTTAATGCTTCGAACGCGAATTCAAAGGACTAGTAAAATTATAACTAACACGTGCAACAAACGCTTTTCATTTACTCAAAAATTCGCTACAAAAATTCTTTTCCACAATCAACAACAAAAACCCACTTACCAAAATTCACCACTAATTAACCAAAAAACCCAAGACCAACGAACCCGCGAAAAAACTGGGCTATGTGAAAATCTTAGCTACAAAAAAGAAATCCGTCCATTATGTTAACCGGAGAACGCGAGAGCTCGCTTAGCTTTTGCAGAACGGCGCATAGAGATAAAATGCTTGCGCGTGCGCTCGCTTGGCAAATTTCACCGGGGGAAAATTACTACACTTATGCCGCGAGCTCGCCGGGTGATTAATAACTTATTCTAATGATAAGTCATGCCGCGTGCCTATACCTGCGTATTTTAATCTTTCCCGTTCGCCTATGGGCAGTCTATCTTTTTTTTTTACGGAGAACGGTGAGGTAGAGGTGTAATTTTGTATGCTGCTGGAGTAAGATGTGAGGATCGTGGAAAATTAAATAAGAACCTAACTGGGCTTTCGCTTGGGTTGGCTAATTGTTAATGTTGTTTTGGTGATTGGTTAGGCTTTGGTGGGGTGTGATTAGGGTGTGTTTAGATTTGCGGGATTAGGCCTAACTAGTCGAAATTGTTGACGGCTGGTTTCTGCGAATGCATTAGCATAAATTTTCGCGCTGAGGCACCGCGTGGACAAATAGAACAAAAGTTTCTGAATTTATTCAAATTATGGAAATGCGACCGAACTCCAGAGCAAGTCTACCCAAATTAACGCAGCAAACGAAATTTTCAAAAAGTACGAAAACAAAAATCGTAGCTCCGAAAACAATTCTCCAACCGCTAAAGTCCAATAACTCTTCCTCAAACCATCACCCACCTCTCACAACCATCCGCTCCAAACTCAAACCGTAAAAAATCAACTCCGTCCCTTATCGCCGCACACCTTCCCAAGCCAACAAAACAGCGCGGCAAGCCGAAAACGGTTGACAAAAGAGAGCTCGGCCGTGGTACATATATCCAAGAAGCGCACGCGGAGGAACAATGCGCTCTCTTATATACCTTGCGCGCGCGTTTCTCGCTCGCGGGGAAAGAGAGAGGCGGCTCCGCTCGCTCGCGACGCTCTCCGAGAGAGGAGAGGAAAAAAAAGGAAACGCGCGCGCGCGCGGCCATTCTTGTCCCCTGAGAGAGAGAGAGAGAGAGGAGTGCAGTGTCCGAGGAATGAATGGTTGGGAGGTGCGTGTGTGGGTGGAGTTTTTTTTTGGAATCGGAAGAGGGGTGAGGAGAGTTTGGTGGAGATTAGGGAGTGGGATGGGGTGAGTGTGCTGGTTTTGTTGGGTGGGTGGATATGGTGATGATCTTTTGGTAAGCGTTATGATTAATCGGTGAGTGATTGTGCGTTAGGTGTTTACTTAGTAAATCATCGAATTGAGTAAGCTTAGTTACTGAATCACTCCAGCGCTTTCTATGATTTGAAAAGTTAAACAAATGAAAACTAACAATAAAAATATTTTATATACATTGTCTCAACCCAAGATATTTTCTGAAACATAAAATCTACAACAAGAGGTCAAACGCTCTTTACGATAACAGTGCAGGGGGCAAATTATAGCGACAGCTCTTGGCAGCCACATCCAGCGCAGTAACACCCATCCCCCTTTTTTCATTACACTCCATATGATTTGTGGATAACCGAAGCAAGCTAACCCGGCGCAAAGCTCACTGCAGAAATCGATTAAACTCCTCTTTCTCTCGACTCAATTTCGGAAAAAGTCCGCCCTATCTGGCACACACTCCAAAATTTTCGATCCACCCTACTAACAACCTGTGCTCTCGCTCCAAAACGGAACTCGCTGCAAAAATCACGCCCCAACTTTCCAGCGCCGAAAATCCTCCGTTTCCCTCTCGCCGTGTGCATCTCTGAGCGTTAAAACTTCGCAGAGCGCGCTACCTCCACACATAGCCACAGAGCAACAGAGAGAGAGAGAGAGAGAGGCAAACGAACGGCTCGGTCGCAGAAAAAGGAGAAGGAACGCACGGAGTATATACACACAGAGAGAGGCGAGGGAAAGAGAGAAGGCATCAGCTCTCGGTCGCTCGGTGGGAGAGAGAGAGAGAGAGAGAGAGAGAGAAGAGAGGAGGGGGCGGGTAAGGTGCAGTCGCCGCCGCCGCGCTGGGCTGCGCGCCGGCTAAAGCGAAGCCAACAAACTCAGTCTTGCCCGAGCGACGGCGCTCGCTCGCACGCTATATCCACACATCCATTCTCTCACCGTCTCGACTTTTTACCTCTGTGTGTGTGTCTTCTCTCTTTCTGGTGCGCGTATACATACCTACGCACGCGTGTGTGTCCCTCCGAGTGTATATGTGAGCAGCGCTGTGTTAAAACGTGGATATTCGCGCGTTTCGATCTATACCTGAGAGAGAGACGGTGCCAGTGTGCGACGTCCCCCCGCTCGTTTTTCTACCTCTCCGAGAGAGAGAAACAGAAGCGGAGTACAGTGCCTCTTGTGTGTACAGTATATATAGTGCGTCCTCGAGAAGAGGAATATACAGCTCGAAGGAGGAGGAGAGAAAAGGAAAGTGTCGAAAAATTTCCCGCTGCGCGCGCGTTTTTCGAAAAAAAAGGAGCGCGCGCATTCCAGCCAGGAGAGAGAGACGCGCCAGCAGAGAGCGAGGGTGCAATTAAGCCGGTTAACGGAGCCCGGAATACCTGTCTGCCGGCGGCCGAAAACCGGTCGCGCGTGCCTTTTCGCACAGCAGCGCTCTGCTCTCTGCTCTCTGATCTCTTCGCTGAGAGAGAGAGAGAGCCGTGAATCTCTGGGATAGATATATATACGTACGCAGAAGGTGAAGATATGCGTGCAGTGCTGATGGAAGAGTGTTCTAGGGGATGGCGGTGGGTGACAAGATTGTGAGAGGATAGTGATTCTTTCGAGTTGAGAGGAGAGAGAGGAAGAGAGGTTTTTGTTGGGTAGGTTGGTCGATTGTTCGGGATCTCTGAGCTGCTTGAAGAGCTTGCTGGTGCGAGAGCTCTGCCGAGGGGCTGGGACGCCGTCCATGACGACGGCTTAGCCTGGAGCACGCCATGAGGATCCTTAAGACACTGCACTGGTACGAGTTAATTTGATGATTGTTTTTTTTATGGGTTGATGAGGATTCGTTGCTGTGTTGCGAAATTGATGGGAGAGTGAGTTTTGAAGATCGGTAAGGATTGTGGAGAGAGATATATGTAAAGAATTGCCGATTTTCAATTGGGATACGTTTACTTACTGTGAATGGTTGTACTTGTCTTTTTTGGGGCGAGTACGGATTAATGTTTTTTGTGAATTTTTAATTAAAGTAACTAATTTGCGCACTTTTGAGTTGAATGAGAAGTAGGACGTCTATGTAGAAGAACTAGTTTTTAATGTAAATTATTTTCTGTAAAAGTCACTAACGAGTTTTAATACTACAAAAATGGCATGAATTTTTAACTAAAGCTTAAACTAGTTTCAAACTATTAGCCGATTGGCGATGTTAATTTTTGAACAAAAGAGTCATTATTTAACCCCAAAGTTTGATGTTAAAATCGAAATTAAGTAGTTGTCAATCGTGAAGCTATTTTAAAGTTTACATAATAGACTGAGTGCCTAGACAACTATTACTTATTAAATAATAAACATTTTATTACCTGCTATAAAGCAAATTTTAACGACGGGACCACCACAAATGTTTAGAGTTTCCTGTCAATTTTTATCGCAACACAATGGCGAATTCACAATTCAAGGGAGGAGGGTTAGTTAATAGTCATACTTTTATCGCTGCTTTGTTTTACAAATTAAGCGATAATCTACCCTATACAAGGGCACAAAGGTTTAAAAGTTAACATTTTAAATGAGGATTTGAGCGATTAGTTTAATGAGCCAATTAGCAACTTATTACGTCGTCGACGTTTCGACGCTATGCTGTCGTGCCCCTCAACTACCTGATAATAATTGCACAGGTACAAATTTCTGCTCTTCTTCGTTAGTACTTAAATCATGGAAGTTGACGTTAACCGTGTAATGATTGCATTCATAGAGCGCAAAGTGACCTTGTAATATACGATAAAAATGAAGAATTATGTTTGATATTTTTTACCTTGTCTATTTTTGTTTTGCTCCAAAATTTTTAGGAATATAAATCCAAAACATTAGATTCAATTTTCTACCGTGTATTTTATTTATTCGATATTGAAGTACATTGGTTCTTATATAATCATGATTTCAATAATTCATGAATTCAATTTACTATTATATTCACGAACCTCTCAGCAGCAACGACAAAATTACAAAACCGCCAATTCGCAAAACATAACATTCCCCCAACCCTAAATTTCACCAGTTCAAACCCCACCAACAAACAATTCAAACCTTCCCACACCCACAACAAAACAACCAAGTCCCAGCCTTAAACACCTTCACACACACACACACAACTCACTCCCCACAATCGCTATCAGGTCGTATTCCCCGGGCTTCTTCCCCCGTCGGGTTAAGGCCGGCCGCGAGTTTACAATCGCGGACTGTCAGGCCAAGAAAGACAGACAGCCAGCGAGTCCTTGGCGAGTATGTATTCGCGCCATTTGTACGTCGAGCACGCAGCTCATGCGCGCGGCTTCCTCTGCGAGCGCGAACACACCTTGATCGGTAAGGTGCGTTTCTGTATACACGAGTGCATAGCTCGGTTGGGATTCCTTCGGCTGTGAAATCGTATTTAATTGCGTGCTTACAGGATTTTCTGGGAATGGAAGGGTGGCTTTGCCTTTTGGGATGGTCGGTTGCGATATGTTGGGTTGCGGGATCGGTAGTGGTTTGATGATAGATGATGGATTCTGGTGATTTTTGATGATTTTTTTGTTTAGATTATGGATTTTATATTGTTTGGATTATCGTATTTTGTTACTGGGATGTATTTTTGATTAGGTAATATTTTCTGCAGGTTAAGCATGGCAAGGTGTGCTGCTATTCATTTTAAAGTATTATGGTTCGGAAGTAAGTTTAGTAGGCCATTAACTGGAGGATATTAAAAATAATGTGCAACGAAAGATCGTAAATATTTATGCGTTTAAAATTCTAATATCGCTTTTAAACTTGCGAGTTATTTGTATTTAAACTTGATTAGGCATAATTAAAATGTTAAATACGCATGAAAAAAGTAAAACACATACATAAATTTTGTGTAATTTGATGTGCATATCGGAAACCAAAATGTCACTCGTCCTAGAATTTAAAGAAATGTGGTTTTGATTGTATTGTTTCTAGTAAATATACGAGATTCCAGCGAAGAATCATGCATTTTCTCAGATTTTATCGGCTCGTATTAATGTTTTGAATTACTCATTCATTAGATTGTAACAGGTTTTCCTTGAATGAAGTTGAAAGTGAATTCTCACAAGAAGTGCTTGACGCAATTCGATAAAGTAAATTCTTTTTGCTGAAAAAATTAAAGTTATTGGTCATTTTGCATATACTTGTTCTAGTTTCTATATCATATCAGAATGATTGAAACATATTGAAAAATTTATTGCATTTTTATTCATTTACATATGTTATATAGTACATCAGAAAAATCAGCGATATTTTACAGGAAGAGAAATTTACGTAATTATGATTCAATATTTTTCTCAATCGCAGGTGTACAATAATAAATATTTGGAATTCACAAGCGGAAGTTTTACCTGTGTCTTCTTTCACTTCTATAAATTATGTAATTGGTTAAAAATATTTTTTAAAACAGATGTTTTTCGCGGAATCGTAGAGAATATTGAGAGAAAAAAGTATTATTCTTGAAATGTTTTGAACGATATTATCGTTTCTTCACCTTTATAGACTTCTCATGAATACAGCCATAAAACTCGACACCTTTTTGAAAATTCCCACACTTATCTGAAAGTGACATCATTTTTTACATAAAGTGAGACTCATTAGATCCAATTTTGACGAACAGTACATTTTGAATTTCCTCAACCGAGAAGTATGCTTAAGTCGTAGTCATGGCTCAAGGAAGATTAAAATTTCTAGATATTTTAAAAATAGACGACAGAAGTTGTCTAAATTTCATTACTTTTTTAAATTTCAAACGATATTCCGCGAATTAGTATTTCTTTAGTAGTTAAAATTTTATCATGTAAATAAGTTAAAGAAATAATACGCAGGTTTAAAAAATGTATAGGTAATGTCTTTATCTAATAGTATTGTTTTCTTCCGCCTTTTATCGACAAACACAAAAGGTAGCTTGTGGTGTGATGCATCATAAAATTTATTTTGCATTTCATTATCTCAGAAATTTTTCTTCAAAATTAGATATTGAATAACAGGTTTATGAAAACACCTATACTTTTTAATGCTTTATTCGATCCTTTTTATAAAGTACAAAAGATCAACAAAAACTTTTCTTTAAGACATCCGTAATAAATACAGCTAATGTCAAATTTTCCACACAACTTCAAACCCACATAATCTCCAAAAAACCAAATACTACATTCTACTAATAATACATAAAGTAAATCCACGAGCATACCGATCCAAAACAAATTGTCTCCACCTCCACCCGCGAATTTCCTCATCTCTAAAATCCCCAACACCAAACCTCGAAAACCCCATCCACACTTCCACACTCTTCCCTCTTACAGAATCACAGCAATGCCAGCTCTCATCGCGTGTTTACCCGTGCGTTCTTTGGTTCCCAGGTGCGAGCCTTATACCCACACACACACACACACACACACAAAGTAAAAGAGAGTTCCAGAGTCAAGCTCGCCGAGTCACCGCGAGGGAATCCTGCGCGCGATTCTGCGTCACGTATATAATGCGCGCGCGACTCGCCGACTACGCCCACACGATCGGGCATTCTAGTCACCGCTCGCTCGCGAGGATATACCTTGTGTGCGCCGCGCGCGGCTCTCTGAAAACCGGATGGCGATGCTGCTCTCCCTCTTTCTCTCTCCCGAGTCTGTGTGTATACATCGCCGCCGGGAAAAACGCGCGCTGCTGCTTCTGCGCGGGAGATGAGGATTTTTATATACGCGCGGGGATCGGCCTTTGTTGCTAAAATAAGAATCGCTTTTTACGCGCGTTGTTTTTTGTAGGAGGAGATATCGGTTGAATGCGTAATTTTTGTCGCTGCTGCTGCTGGCGAGGTTCTTTATTATAGTCAGGTATTTTTGTTTGTACGATTGTAGAGGGATAGATAAAAACTAGCGATCTTGAGACACGTTGCTATTAAAAAATTACGTAAAATCGTTAAGACAAGGAATAAACACGCACTGGCTCGAGCCGAACTATAGCGAGCAGAAGAAATTTATTTATTTTCTCTTCACCAGAGACAGTCGGCCAGACGATAGACACAAATTTTACAATGGCTTATCTTCCTTTGTTGCACAGCGAGTTTCTCGCCAACAAGCCGCCGTCGAGGGTTCGTGTGCTGAAGCGGCGAAATGCAATTAGGTTTGTGTGCGATGAGCGCAATTCGTCAGAGCATATAGCACCTTGTAAAAAAACCGGCCTCCCTGTAGAAACTTGCTAGTGCCAAAACTTTCTGCTGAGGCGACGTCCAGCCGCGCGTTGAGGAAAACACGAGCGTATCGCCGGGAGATCGAGTTGTTTCGTTGATTGTCCCGGAGGAAAATGCACAGTTACGGGCGAAATAATTGACGAGAGGCAATTTTCTCTTGATCGATCGGAGCTTCATTGCGGAGGATGATGCGAGAGGAGAAAAAAAATTATTGATACTCGTTGGGCTCGATTTGTTCGGTTTAAGAGCTGCCGGCTGTTATTTAAGCGAGTGGTTGGGATAGAATTGTATTAATACGCTTGTGAGGCTGGTGCTGGTTTCTATTGGGATATCTCCGTGGAGGTTACATGTCGACGGTTTTATTATGAAAAATGCCTTGAAATATTGTCATAGAAAGTTCGTGACAATAAAATCGCGCAGAATTCCATTACGTGCAGTTTCACGTGAAATCCGCGCGCGCGCGCGCCGCGGTTATGGAGAAATTGTATGACTTTCGTGCCGCCACGACATCCATTTGCTTTCGACAATCGTGAACTAGTTTTTTTTTCTCTTTTTTTTTAATGCGAAATCATAACGGAATACATTTTTAAATTTTGGCTAAAACACGCTAGTTATATAAATCATTGTCGAGTCTAATTTATGTAGAAATTTGGGCTTTAGCGTTAAGTGAAATTATTTGCGTACAACAATGACAATTCGACGCGTTTTTTTTAAGCCTCAGGATTGTTTTTTGAATAAATAATATTTCGACGTTAATCGAGCCAAAACTATCCGCATTAAGATTCAGGAATGCAGAGCCTTGGCGGCCCAAGAGTTTAAATGATTTTACATTCAAATTGAGAGCGTGACATGAATTATTTAGAATAAATTCCATTAGCCTCAAAGATGCGAAGGTTAGCGTAATTGTATTACCGCGAAAAAGATGAGCCCTAGATCAATACAATTCCTTTGTTTCTTTTTTTACACCAATATTCAAATTGCACTTTTTTCACCGCATGGAATGCTTAGCAACAGTTTACATTACAGTGCAATTAATGCTAATACGGATATTGTACTTTTGAGCAGAATATCGCTTTTCGTACTAATATGTATAGTTCAAATTAATGTACTCAGGACTTAGTTAAATGTACCGAGTAAAATTGGCTCAGTCGGATCTCATTAAAATTGTACAAACTTTAGATATTTTGATACTCGCGGAGCTCGTTACGCTGCATTATCACTCGTATGTATTAATGGCTCTATTAACGCGCTAAAAAGTATAAACTCGTGAATTCCAAATCGAGCACGGCAAAAGTGTTCCGCGCACATGTGTATTCCTTCTCGCCTCGAATGACATAACTGTAAAATTGCACAAATATTTTTGCATGTTTCTATTGTTCACTGAATTACGTAAAATTTCGCAACGCAGCGGAATTTTATACACCGCTCGTTAAGAAGGCGCAAACGTTATGAAAATGCAAAACTGTGCAATTTGACTTTTCGGCTCGCTTAAAAATATGGGTCAAAACGCTACTGCAAAATCATTCGAACAACCATGCTCACCTCTAAATTAATATCAAAGGATTCCAAACTCACTTCTAATCTCTTAAAGAAGCCAGCAGCCGAAAAACGAAACCTAAAACTCCTCTCCTCTCCCCACCCAGAAAAAAAAGGTGAAAAATCTCCGACGATCCATCGACCTCTCTCCAGCTTAAAAACATTCCTGCCAGCTTGCCGACGCCATTCCACAAAAAGCATCTTAGGAAAAAGCCACAGCAGAAAGCCTGCCAACACATCCAGACACAAGCCCAGTCGCCCGATGCATTTTCCCCCGATCACCGGACTGATATCGGACACTCCTTTCGAAAAGAGAGACGCAATGGGAAAAGGAGCGGCTCTCGAGATCGATGCGTATATGCGCTCGGCTTGTTTTTCTCGGCGCGCTGCTCCCTTTAAAAGTAATCCGGATTAAAAGCCGCCACCGGCCGGCTAGATACGCATCGTTTCCTCCTAGAGGGAATTTAAAGGACCGAGGAGCTTGCGACCTGCGTTATTGCAAGAGTGCACATGTGTGTGTTGCTGGATTGCTGGACGCGCTTCGGCTGGTATTAAAAGCTGGACGCTTTTCCGGGAGCAGCTTGGCGGTTTTCCACCGGCGCGCAGGCTGGGTTTAAACGAACTGGGAGATTTATTCGCTTGCGGGGAGCCGTGGGGTTATTTATTATGCTAGAGTAGTTTGAGCTTGGGGGGGATTTGTAGTGGGGGGTTTTTTTAAGGAGGATGTAAGATGGTTAGTGTGATTGTAGGAATTGTGTAGGTGTTGTTTTAGTGTGATATCTTGATTTTTAGTTTGGTTAGAGTGTGTTTTGTAGCTTTTAAGGTTAGAATTATTAGTTAAGATAATATAGTGATTAAAGAACAATTTAAATGTTTGGAAAAGAATGAATAAGTTGCGGAGAACAAAAAAGATTTTCATGCGCTGAATAAGATATGAGTTAAAAATAGACTCTCTCAGATAAAGCAGAGTTTTAGAGTGAAGCGTAAGCCTCATACGATACATTGAAACTTTAAACCCATTTTTCTTAAAACCGCTTTTTTAAAGCAGGTTGACAGCAAAGCTCTTAAACTATTCATCCGATTGACTTAAATGAAATATGATTTACTCAAAAACATTGTTCTCTGGATGACGAACCACTTTCAGTTTTGTAGCAGAGCGATTTGTAAAATGACTTTTTTATTTTGTTTTTTTTTACATCGACTTTTAATATTTTTTACTTTCGAAGATATTGTCGTAAAGCTTATGCATTAATTATGTTAATATTAAAAAATTGTGTTTTATAATTATAACTTTATGAGCTCAACTTCCTAGCTATTGCTATTAAGAAGTCAATAACCTCAATAAATTTATTATAAAACCAATAAATTAAAAAAAAAACTTAATACAAGACCGCTTGATTTTCAAAATAAAAGCTTTTCTGCTATACGGTTTCAAACACTTTCTAAATTTTCAAACAATTTCCCTATTAATTTTCAAAAATTTTTAATAAAGAACGAAAATGCAGTCTAACAAACAATTTTCATTTTAACCTACTTCATAAAAACCATAAAATTCCAATTACCTTATTTTCCACACGCTATAAAATTTCCAATTCGTTTCCAATTTTTCATACGATTAAACGTTCCGCAGGCCTTAATGACGTTTTAACGATGCTTCAGCTTTACTTACATTACACTACATCACCCGACTTAAAATTAATAATACCGCGTTTAACGCAGCTCTCTTCAAAGCGCACGAAAGCCCGATTAAACTCAACATCCACCCGACTTCAAAAACTAGTCCATCCCCCTATTAAACCGTCAATCGAAGCCATCTAACATCACCTCCGTCCGCCCAAAACGATAACTTCAAAAACCGCTCTCCCCTTAATAAGTATGCAAAGCATCTCAACTTCGCCAAACAGCTTCTATCAAACCACTTTTTTCTTCTCCTCGCACACACGAGTCTAAATGGAAGTCGGAAGCCTACATACGTCTGGCAATTTCCTTTCTCGCGTGAATCTTGGAGAAAGAGAAAAATAATCCTTAGCGAGGCTCGCAATCATCCGGCGCGCCAAAAGGAGCAAAAGAGCCGGAGAGCCAAGAAAGTCGAGCACGCATCGGACGGTTTTGTTTCGTCTGCCGTTTCGCGTAGACTCCGAGCCTGCCTCCTTAATAATGAGTAATAAAGTGCGATTATTTCGTTTATTGCGGCCGGCTCTTATTATCGGCGATTTAATGAGCTGTACCGGTTTGCGCCAGATTGAAATCTCGGGTTTGAAAAAAAAAGGAGGGGATACAATGTTTTGTGGATGTGGAACTTCAGGGATTTTTGTTGTTTTTTTTTTTTATTTTTAGTGAGTGATGGTAATTATTTATTTCCTTTTTTGAATATAGCCAGAACAGGAAAAGCAAAATTACGGAAAATTGCACGAGCTGGTTCTATATAATGTGTAATAAAAGTTACACGGTAATTACTTCTATTTGTATTTCTAATATTTCAATTGTATTTTTTTCATTTATTTTTGAATTTTAAACTTCAACAAAACTATAAAATCAAACCATCTCCTTAATATTTTCAAAAGCTATCTAAATCAACATTTCCTCAACGAACAAACCTAAAAATTCACACCAACGCAATAAACAAACAGTCCAAGACAAACCAGCAGCTCTCTCAGTCGCATATCGATTTCAAATTACCGAAGGTCCCCAGCTCCTTCCGTCATCCGCGCTCACACACATACCCATCCATACACTCTCACACATTCGTGCATATAATACCCCAACGCACGCGAAGGGAAGAGAAAAAAAAAGGGAGCAAGACAGAACCTTAGAGCTCTGCGCGCGCGAGAATTCGATCTCCTGGTGGCTGCACGAAAACGAGTTCTGTTTCTCTCGCAGGAAATTTCGCTTTGACGTTCGTCTCTCTCTCTCTCTCGTGAAAAAAAAAATAAGAGAAAAGGCCGGTGGCATAATGAGCGAGAGGAAAAAAAGGAAGGTCGCGCGCGCATGTAGAGAGAGAGAGAGAAAAGAAAAAGGGGAAGACGATGAGCGTGCGGTGCGCGGACAAACCACCGGCATACACAGAAGGTATAACAATAACGCAGGAGGCCGGTAACCGAAAATCGCGTGGATATATGTGCGACAGATGCTGCGGGTTTAATTTTTGATGGGAGGAAATTTCGGGGCTAAGGATGAGGTGCTTTTAGTTTAATAAGAGTTTCAATTATTAAGGTGCTTTGCGCCAGGTGCTTTTCGAGTTTTGTGAGATGTAGGAAGTTTGGAGCGTACTATTTTTAATTGTAAGGATGAGCGACGAATTTCGGTCGTTCGAGGTTAATGAAGCTCCTCGTGGATTGTATTTAAGAAGATATGATTTTTTGGTGAAGAGCTTAAATTATAAATTGATTGTTTGATAGGTAATACGAAATTTATCTTTTATGATGTATTTTTTAAAGTGCGATGTCATTTTAATTCGAATACTTTCATTATAATCGCGTCAAGTTTGTACAAATGTAAAAATTCTATAATTACAAAAAAAATTTCTCCAAACAAACAATGCTCATCTCATCCACACCTCGAAACCCAAAAGTCTCCCCAAACCTCACCTTCTCTCCATTACAATTTCAAATCACAAATCATTCACGCAACTCGCGCTCCACTTCTCCCTATCCATCACGAACCAAAAAAAAAATCAAACTCTGCTCTCCTATCCTCGATTCCCTCCAAAACTTTCTTCTCAAAAATGCACACACGCTCAGCCAAAGTTTCACGTCGGCCACGTGCAGGTATTTTTTTCTTCCACTCGCTCCTCCTGGACGACGCGCTGCTTACATATAATACACTCGTGCGCGCTTTGTCTCGCCCCATTGTCTCTCTCTCCTTTTCATACGCGAGCGCACATGCATACATACATACATCCACGTACATACGCATGGCTCTTTCTCCTTTATCGCCGCTTTATAAGGCCTGCCGGCGCGCACGATATTCATTCACCGTATGCATGTTACCTACGCCGAAAGATAAACCGTGTTCGCCCCCCCGAGTTTCTTCCGGGGAGGGGTGAAAGCTGCGTGGTCTGATTTTCTCCTTAATTTTTTTCCCCGCTTTTTTTTATTGTATCGCCGTGTCGTACTTCCCCTTTGGATTTTTTCGACGAGAGAAAAAGAGGAAACAATGCGCGGTTATGGGTCAAGTTTGTGGAGTGCGTGGACCGGAAGAATGACATTTTTTTCACGCTGCTCGGACGGCGTAATTAGGCGCGCGAGCGCGCGAGAGAGGCTTTTATTGTTTATCGATGCGTGCGGAAGAGAGGAATTATAAAGGGGAAATTTCTGCTGTTTTGTTTCGTTTCCTCTCGCGCGCGCTGATGCTTTGATTTCAGTGCGGCTGACAGGCAGCTTTTTTTTTCGTCCGCCTCTCGGCGGTTCGATGCCGCGGAAGTGTCGCTGATTTTTTTTTACGTTTAATTGTAGAGTAGGATATATGAAAATATGAAATAAAAAATGTTTTATGTGTGCTGCTCGTTTGAATCACGTCTGCTTGTCGTCGCGCTAAAGTAGAGACAACATATGCAAACACAGATTAATTTCAGCTATAACATATTTAAAATAAAATCCCACCCTAAAATTTCATCCACTAGATTCAAACCGACAATATTTTCATTAACTTTCCAATCATTTCCAAGATTATAATCCTCCATTCTCCGCAACCCCATCGCAATCAGCATCCTCTAATTCCATTATTCCTTCAGTCCTTACCTTTCATCCGCCGCCCCATTGTCCATTCCCACAAAGAAATATCTTGCACAACGAGCCGCCAAAGTCCCCAAACGAGGGCAGCCGAAAAAAAAGCCGAGTATCTAGGAAAGGAGAGAAAAGAGAAAACGCTCGAAAGTTGAATCAGCGCGCAGGTGTGCGGGGTAAAAAATCGACGCACGCGCGAGCGCAGGAGACCGGCAAAGGGGTATATAAAATCAACCAGCTGATAAATAATTATGCGTCATCCCCCGTAGGATAGAAAGTCGGATGAATCACTTCCTGGCGCACGTGTGCACATTTCCCTGGGAAAAGCATGCGCGCTTTCCTTTTTTTCACGCTATCACATACACGCCCGTAAAACTTTTTGCTCTCCAGTTGTATAAAGTTACGCAGAAATTTAGATGCCGCGGTCCTTTCACATTTTTTTCTTCCTCGTATTTACGAGTCATTGCATAATACGGACGTGCACACGCACGCCTGGGTCTAAGCGTAATAAGGTCATTGTAGCCGAATCAGAGTTCATGCATAACAATGGGGAGAGAAGTGTGTATTTCGAAAGAGTCTGAATTCTCCCGAATCGCTGGTAATTTCGTTCAAGCGCGTTTGTTTTATTTGTTACTATAAGGACTGGTCAGAAGAATGTCGCCCTGTATTTACGCATATTTATGAAGTTTGATCATTATCTGGACTAGAGCTCAGCGGCGAAGCCATGCGGATCGGTTATGTAAATTGTACTGATTTAGCTTGACGCTGAAACGGTGAATATGAAGCTTAAAAAATAACGCACGTGAATAGATTAGAGTATTGTTGGATGTAAACTTGAATTAGCCTAATACGACTTTTCATTCGAAGTTCAGTATTTTTAACGGCAAAATGGAAAGTCGTAATGACCGATAAATGCACTATCTGGTTCAGTTCATGAATATTGAGTTTTTAAATGCTTTTATCATTTTGCAGCATTCAACGGGTAGCCTAACATGACGTTTAAAAGGCTACAAAGTACATACCGCAAATCGTAAATATTTTACGATTCTCTAGAACTATCCCAGTATCCAGCCGTATCTATCTAAAAATTTATTAGAAAATTAAATACCGCTAGAAACATTAGTTGCATTGCGTAGCTCAAGACGTAAATTACATAATACGCTGTATTTAATATACCGCGCTCCCACTGAACGATTGTTCGAATTCCCCTTGGCCCGAGTATGCGCTTAAGGAATTTTGCAATCCCTTTACACCTAGATATTATCGCTAGCTCATAGACCCCCTATACATACATCCAAATCTACCGCATTCCTCCGACTAACGTTAGCATTTTCAATTTTATCTTTCCAGGTCGCGTACCCGTAACGGCAGTGGCGTGCCCGGCATCCCCCAGCAGCAGCACCAGCAGCAGCAGCAGGAGGTCAACAACGTCGCGCAGAAGGAGTCTGCGGGCCCCGATCAGATGTGGGCCCCGGGCTCCCATCATCGGGAGCTGCCGGTCGACGTGCCCGACCACCTGCTCCAGCAGGCCTACCCCAACAAGGTAATACAGAGAGACCTAGCCCTTAACGCCAAGCGCTCCTCCGCAGCAAGCGCAGCCCTAGTTGCCAGCCAGCAAGCAGAGACCACCTGCCGCCTGCCCCAGAGCGCCGAGCCCCAGTCGCCTCCCAATCCCCAATCGACTCGTCCCCTTAGCGCTAGCCAAATAACCCTAGACTTTAGCAAAGACAGCGACAGAATCGAATTGAGCATCGAGGAGCCCGAGCTCCTCATCAGCGACGTTGACGTCATCGACGTCGACGTGGACGACGTGGAAGAGCCGATCGGCAAGCTCATCATCGAGGACATCAGGATAGACACTAAGGATCCGTTTCGTACGTCCGACGACGAGGAGGATCATCTAAGTGGTCATAAAGAGTCGAGCGTCGACGCCGATGAGGACTATCCTTTTGCTAAAGAGGACTATCCCACCATGCTGAAGACCTGCAGTGACGACTCGGCCAGTCCGAGGAGTTCCTCTGGCAGGTCTGACAGTACAGTACCGCTAGACAGTAGTCTAGTATTGCGAAGCAGCGATCTTGTTAAGGACTCGACGATGTCCAGAAATAGCAAGCTATTCGGCAAGACGAACATTAACAATACCAGCACATCCTTTGACAATCCAGCTTATGGGCTGGAGGACTTCCAGGATATTCAGAATCTCATGATTAGGTCCGAGCAGGTGAACGACCTGACCCTGCTCATCGGCGAGCAGACATTGAACAAAGTCAATGGTCAGATGAACAACAACAAAGCTTTGCTTTTAGACACAGACAAGATGAATCTGAAGTACAGTAAGAAGGAGAAACGTCAGATCGCTAAGATCTCCAGTCCTGAAGCCGAGGAGCTCTTGAGAATCGGTTCAACCGACGAACTATTGAGCGTCGAGCTATCATCCATACCGCGAATCCGCAAAAAGAAGCAGCACTCGTCGAGCGGCTACTCGACGCTACGAAGCGACGCTTCCGCTGACTTTGACCAAGTTGACAACGCGCCCTTCCTCGTCGTCGGACGAAAACATTACCGCGAGGTAGCCGTGGACTGTCCACCGGACTTTATCCCGGTGACCAAATGCCACCCTGTCTATCCCCCGCCCTCCAGAACCTCGTCCAAATCTAACACGCTGGACGCCAAACGCGTCGATTCCAAGTCCAGCAAGAAAACGGAGAACAACAACGAAGTGGAGACGCTGGACGACGTCGACGCCGCGGCGGTGCGCAGATCCGCCGACGGCAAGAAGGTAAGGTCGAGGTCCAAGGTCCGCAGCCTGCTGATCGATGGCCTCAAGGTGTTCGATCATCATCAGCACCGGCCGCTTAACGCTTACCGCACCAACAACCCCAGCACCCAGCACAAACGCTTTAGCACTAATCGCACCGCTGCGCACGCATCACCCGCCAAACAGCCCAAATCCCTGGGCGAGTCCATTAACGAAACCCTGTCCAAGTCATTCGTATTCGCGCCCAAGGCTAACTCCAAACCGTCCAAGTCGAGGGAGAACTTGGTCGACGAGGATGACGATGGTTATGGTTATCATTTCCTGGGTTTCGACAATCCTTGCCTAGACATATCAGCCCAGATCCACGACGAGGAGATCTACGAAGACGTGGTCTGCACCTTCACCACTTTTCTCGGTGACAGTAGCTGCAACGCAGCTGACAACGACGACGCGGCCGATCCAGATCTGGACTTTGAGAAACCACCGGTTCGCATCGAGATCGAGCCTGATTGCAGCCAGTTCATTCAGGAGAAGAACCAGAACTCGAGGAATTCTCTGAGAGAGGTCAGGGTGTATTACAGTCCGAGAAAGATTGAGGATGATGCCTTCCAGTCTTTGGAGGACTCGCCCAACACCCAGAACAAGAATAACTCGAGGCTGTCTCTGGTTTATCGGCAATCGAAGCGCTTTCAGATCAACAAAGATCTGGAAGCGAAACGAGTGCTGTCAAAGAGTGAACTGGATCTGTCAAACAGCTCTGTCACGGCGATGAACGGCTCGTTCTCGAAGATGCAGAACTGGCTATCGGACACGCAGATCGCGTCTAGCACGTTGCTGCTGTCGGACGAGAAGGTGAGTGTGGAGAAGGCCGAGGAGGTCCAGGAGAAAGACGTCAGCGACGAACAGGTAATTTGGTGATTGATAAAGAGGAGATTCAAAAGATTTTCCATTTAAAAGATCTAAAGATTTCTTTACGGTTGTGAATCTGTTTCTTGAAAAGTAGCAATTTAGAAATGATTTTTCCATTTGACGTACTGAATAGAACAGTTCCGATTAAGTGTTGTAAAATGTTCGTTGAATAATCAATACCGGCTATTACGTATGCAAATAGTGGAATAATTACGGTTATAATCACAGTACACAATCGCGTTTTCTTCTCCAATTTAAAAGATAATATCGTGCGATCTTCGAGTCATTAGAATATAAAATTTATTATTACTCGCTCGTTTCTTCAATTGAAAGCAAATCTTGTATTCGACAATGAAAAATGCAGTTTCTCTTTTAAAGAGACTATAATGAAATAGAAAGCCAGAGTGAATTAATTTGTCATAATTACCCTTGAAATAATGCCACGAGGAACGAATTAAAAGTACCTCGATACGAGCTATTATTCGAGACTACAAAGTGATAAATCACGAGGCACTCGTCGTTCTCATTCGCGCGGCTCTCATTTATAAAGTTCAAAGCAAACAAAATTGGAAAAGTCTTTCGAATCTTTCTTTCTCTCCTGGTTAAAACTGCAAGTCTCGTCTAAAGGATGATCGATCGAGCGAAAGGGCGAATGAATGAGCGGTTGAATGTGGATAGAGACGAAAAATCGAGGCTAAAGAATACACTGGGACCTCGAGACGACGTCGCCAACGTGTTTCTCAGCATGCGATGTACAATACGGTAAAGTAGAAAATTGAGTTCACACATTCACGCACGTAATTTCCTTAACGTAAGTACGTTCGCCTCCCTCATTTCCTGCTTCCCTACTTTTTTTTCCCTCTGCTTCTTCTTCTTCTCGGGTGCACGAGGCTCTATTATACAGGTGTATTATAAGGACTGCCACTCAACGGCGCGCTCTTCTACCGCTAATACCTATTGTATCGCTGCATTGTTAGGGATACAAAATTTTTAATGGTTTATATTGTATTCGTTGTATAGCGATCTTATTTATCCTTTCAGATCAAGAAGGTATAAAAATTGACAGTTTAAGATAATTTACTATTAATTTATCAATCATGTATTTTAGATATCTTTCTCTATAGTCTAATGGTTAGAGTACAGTCAGAAATATAATGCAAAGAGAAATTTTGGTTATTAGCTTATCCGTTTGTAATGCTTTTTGTTATAACAGTTTATTAATGAGGGTGAAAAATTTCGAGAGCATTTTGCTGAATTATTTCTTTGATAATATTCCAATATCAATGTTGAATACTTATTGTAAAGTTTTACATAGCGCCTGCTATGAAAAATAAATAAACAATTTCGTTTCGTTTATCAATTTTGTTTTAATTTATTATTTTCAAAGTTTTCTATTATTTATTCTTATTACTTTTGCTTTGTTTACGTTTTGAAAAATAAAATTTAAAATAAAAATAAAAGAAATACTTTAAAACTATAAAAAACGAAATAATTTCTTTGTCTAGTACTATTTTTTTTTATCAGTCACTGTTTCTACATTCAATATTTCAAACGTACAATAAACAGATAAAGCTATGCGTTCAAAAACTATTTTCTAAAATATTTAGTTTGTTTATATCTCACAAGCTATTTTACATCAAAAATTTAAAATACTTTCAGTACACTTTTTATTAAAATCTTTATAGCTCTTAAAAATTTACATTTGTTGCTTAAAATTTTTAACTTCAGCAAAAAATTTTATACTAAAATACTTGGAACATTTTATTTTTAAAGAATTTGAGCATATTTTTTTCTCAATTCTTCGAAAGATCAATATTTTTTGTAAAAAATAATGCATACTTATTTGATGACTGTACTCTTGCCTTCAACACATCAATATCTATAAAAACTAAAAGATTAATTTTTACTTTTAAATTCACAATATATACAATACACGTAAAAAAAATATACAAATTTTCAACAAACAATTACAATTACCTAAAAGAAACTATTACAATCCAATCAACCAAATATATAGACACCCTCTCTGAAGCAAAAAACTTCAGCCCCCCAAAAACCAGCCGCTTTCTAAAAAGCGGCGCCAACAATCCCACGTAACTCGATACAAAAAAGATTCTCAAAAAAAACTGACCTGCCATTAATCCTACATCGGCGCTCGTTGCTGAATTTTTCCAGGCCGGGCTCAACGGCGTCAAGCCAGCCATCCCGCCGCGGGACCAGAAGCGCGCCCCGGCCAGGCCGCCCAAGGACAATCTCCGGCTCTCCGCCCAGAACAACAACGTCGAGGAGCTGGGCGCCGAGCTGCCGCCCTGCAGCACGCCCCAGCAGCCCGTCAAGCAGGAGCCGACGCAGCAGCAGCTGCGATCCATACAGAAGTATCAGGTATGTTTTCGAATTTATTGTGGGAGATTTTTTTTTTTAGGGCTATTCTTTCTTTGAAGTGAGGAGTGGGGGTTTGAAGTTTGAGAATTTAGTGAAGTTAAGGATGATAGGATGGATTTTATAAAATTGAGTTTAGTATTGCTTATGATAATGTTTATTACAAGGATCTTTGCAATAAAAGTGTGTTATTTTAGTCATTGCTGCGTTTTGTAATATAGTCCAAGAAAATGATATATAATTCCAAAAAGGTACAATCACTAATATCACACGTAAGCTCCGTAGCGCTCCCTAATTTTCCACTTCATTTAACATCAATTTCCCAAGCTCATTATCTACACAGCGTCAATCTACTTTGAAAATCAACCTCTTCGAAAGTACACTCCTTACACGTGCCGCTCACCTAAGTATCCATTAACCCGCTCAACAACTTACTTAAAACACCTCTCCCTCATCTCCATTCTCCATACCCCAAAAAAACGCTCTCAAATCCACGTATCTATATCCCTAAAAAAGCGAAAAATCATCGAGTCTCTCCGGCAACTTTCGCCTCGTCAAGCTTAAACGAGCCGATTATTTATCGACTCTGGCTCCGGCTGGAGGGGCTGGCCCAGCGGGTGGGCAGAAAAGAAGACACTCCGCGATCAAAGAGAGCGAGGCTATATCGGCAGGCTCTAAGTGCATATGTGCCGTAGGGGCGAATATCAGTTTAGGCTCTCGACATACGTAGAAGGTCGGCTCTTCTGCGTCGTCAAGTGGATGGCTCGCTTTTTTTCCTTTTCTCTCTTTCTTCATCGAGTGCCTTTCGCTGGCTGCATCCGTGCGGGTGGTATGTTTCGTTTGTTTCGAGCGGAGCCAGCTCGTTTGGGAAATTATATTGAAAAGGAGGGTAGTAGGTTGTTTGGCTGAAATCAACGCGGCGATAACTCACGGCCGGCCTTGAAACACCAGCTATAAATTCGAATTAATTATCACATCTAAAAACTATGCAGTATCCACTCATCAGTGTGCATTACGTTCACCTGGGAAAGCATCTCGCGAAAGCTTAGCTTGCGAAATATCTTGGGGAGGTCGGGTTATGCGCGGTCCATTTCTATTCCGCCTACCTCTCGTCGCTCTAATTCGCCGGGGCGTTCTAAATTCTTCAGTTTTCCGCAGCGCGCAAAATTCATCTGGATTTACATCGGCCCGCTGGCGCAACGAATATGGCTTCAAGCGCGGCACTCAAATTAAAGGCTGAATTTTGCACTCGCGTGTTCGGAGTGAAAATCGCACTCGCGATAACGAGTGTAGGAATTTACAAATGCGCGTGGACTTGAGAGAGATGTTAGTTTGGTGGAAATTTGGAGTTATTGTGGGAAATTGGGTTGTTAGGTTTGATTATTGAAATTTCGTCAGGTTTAAGTGGAGGCTGATTAAGGTAAAGAATTAAATGACTCGTTGAATGCTCGAAACGTAAGGATGGTTTTGCAATAATTTAAAATGAAAATTATTAGAAACTTGATGTATTTATAATGAAAATGCGTAATAGAATTCTTAACAATCATCAAAATAGGATCAATCAACAAAATAGAAATCAAGATATTTACTATCTACTGATAATAATTTTCCTAGCGTTTGAACCCTTGACAAGATATTTCATTTAGAAGATCATTCGGAAGCTAGCTAAGAAGCAATAGTTGTATAAATAATAAGAAACCAAAGAAAAATTTTTAATTGTGCATAAGACAGAATCTGTAAGAATTCATTTTTTATAAATATGTACACCATATCAAACATCCATCTACCTCAACCGCACAAACAACTCACCCAAACAAACCTAAACCTAACAATCACCCAACCCATCCCCACACTTCAAAAATTCCAAAACCCTCAATCCCCAACACCTCAACTCATCCTTCCTCTGAAACAAAGCTCGCTCTTCCCTCCATCTCAACAATAAAAAAAAAAAAGCCGGACTCTCCTCCAACCTAGCCATAAGAAAAGCCAGCTCTCTCTCCCAACGACTCGAGTCTTTAACCGCCGCCGCGCTCAGTTTCCCTCTTCCTCGTTCCCCGCTTGCGCGCGAACTCGCCGTTTATCTCCCCGGCGTCGTAAGAGAATCGACTCCGAGCCGGCCGCCCATATACCTTTTTACCTCGGCCGCTTCTCTCGCGGCCTGGAATTTAAAGAACGGCTCGTATAATGCGAGCCGCGCCGGAGATTACGCCGCGACTTGCTCTCTCTCTCTCTTTCTCGCGAGAATAGGAGTAAGAGGGCTTCCTTTTTTTTTCTTTCTTCTTTTTTCTTATCTCGCTGGTTTGACGATGCGTTTCCTCTGGGCTTCTTCTGTCGAGGCGCGATGCGTGATTCAGTGGAGGCTGTTTGGAATGGTTATTGTTTGGATGGGATTTAGTTTGAGATTGTGGGTTTGAGGCTTGGGGGATGAAAGTTTAGATAATAGTGGATTGTAAAAAAAGTACTGCGGTTGTATCATTGTTACAGCTTTATGTAATATCAGCGTAGAATAATATTAATAAAAAATTCATACCTAATTTTCCGCGTAAGTAGTCACACTTAACAATCGGTAAACGAAAAAAATTCTTCGGTTTTGCAGCGCTCGCCTGCGTTTTTTTTTCCTTTACACGTGTTTCCAGAAGAGAAAAGCCGAGAATGCGAAGCTCGAAAGTGTCGCTTTTTTATTCCGAAGAATTCTAATTTGTTTTCCTTCGCGGCGCGCAAGCAGCGGTGTAAGTATCGGCGCAAAGGCTTCATTATATACGCGGCGTCGATTTTACCTTTTCTTCGCGCGTTCCTCGCTCGCGCTGGGGAAGAGAAAAAAAAGGAAAATTGTAAGAGGAGTAAGTAAATGCCGGCTGAAGTCGAACGATGACTTGTAATTTTTTTTTTTTACGGTTCTCGTGAAATTCTTTGAATAGTGTGTAATAAAGAAAATATGTTATTGAGGTGTGTGGGTAATGGAGAATAATTGGCGTGGAATAAATAATGCTGTGGATTAATGGTTCACCGACGGGTTATTGATACATGATGCATTTTGATAGATTGATTATATATAAAATCTAATCAAAATTTATAAGCTAATCTGGTAGTTATGAACCACACCTAATTACAAACATAATCATGTAATACTTCCTAAAAAAAAAACTGTCTAATACTCCCAGTCTACCAAATTAAACCAAATTTCACACACACGTACACAAAACCACACCTCAACCAATTTCCCACAGCATCAGCCAGCAAAACCGACCGTTTCCTCGATTTTTCGCTCGCGCCTCGAGCTGAGGAAATGTCGGGCCGACGCATAACAAACGGGCCCCGGCTAATAAAGGCGAAACGCCCACTACGCAGCTGGATAAGCGAGGCGCATTCCTTCCATCTGGCGGAGCGAGCGACCGATAAATCGCCGATAAAGCCTAAATAAGCTTGAAAACCGAGGAGAAATCGGAATGCTCGGCAGGCGCGTTGATTTTTCGCTCTGCGTAGTGGGATGGGATTCTCGTTTTATTGCGCGGAGACCGGTTCTTTCTGGGATCGTTTGTTAGTTTTTGATGATATAGTTTGACGGAGTGCGAGGTTTGTGGATGAGGTATTGTAGGGTTTGGGTTATTGGGTGTGGGATCGGTATGGTTTTTGATGAGGTTTTGTAAATTGTGGACGATTGTTGGTGATTGGTTAATATAAATGTGAGGTCATAATTAAAAATGATTGAAAGAAAAAAATAATAAAAAGGGTTTTTATTAAATCTGTTCGAACCCTAGTAGAAGTCTGCCTGGGTTTGTAACCAGAATTGACCGATACTTTCTAGCTAATAACAATATTTTACCAATATTGTATCGTAGTTAAAGAATATAATAATTCTGCACTTATTATTATATTAAGTCGTTTATTTTTAAGACAATAAACGTAGTTTCAATACTTCCTATAATGCAAAAAAATAAATATTAACTAATCATGTCTCCATTTGATTAACACGTTAACGAGAAAATATCGTTAAAATTCTACCAGGGAATCTACTAATTTTTGCTTCTATTAGAACTAATAATTAAATTATTTGTCCCGTTTAGTCAAACCAATAGTCGAGTAATATTTTTATATTCTCTCACACCATTCGTATAACTCGGTATCCCTGGTAGAAAATTGACCAGAATCTGGCCAGATACGCTAAAATTTCTGTCAGGGATTCTTATCCATCCATTAAATACCCTCCCAAATCCACCAAAAATCTCCCAAAAACTCTCCTTCACCACTCCAACACCACTACCCAATAACCCCGCTCAGCAACTCCCAACTCGTTTATTAATTCGCGCAAAGCCGCAAAAAAGCCGTTTCAATTAAACCCGCGCGCGCGCAGCTCGCCTCGCGCATACCAATATCACCTCTCCGCCACTTTTCCCGCAAAAAATCCGCGGAGCGCGCAAAAGTCGGAACTCGAAGACCGGATTCTTAATTTAGAAAATGAGGCCCGAGTCCACGCGTACATACACGGCTTAGGAATTATAACGCGCCGAAGCCGAGCTTAGCCAGCTTGCGTAATCCGCGCCGTTTTATCTGGAGAGAGGCCGAGATTTTTGCGGCTCTAGTGCGTTATAATCGTCGCGCGACGTAAATTACTCGTCGGAGATTGTGTTTTCCAGAGAGCGTTTCGACTTTCTGCCGGCCTGGGTAAATTGCCGGGGTAATTAGGGGGATTGTTTGCTTTCGTTTCTGTTCCGAGAATGCCTGGGTATTATGGAAATTAGCGTGCTTATTATATTGAAGTTTTTGGAAGAAAATGAAATTAGTCACCCGGTGTTGTCACCACGGTAATCTTTGCGATATCATCCAACCATAATAAGCCTTCGATTAAAACCAACCAAGAGAGCAAACTGTACTCACGTTCCTCTCCCAATCAATCCTTAAATCAACCGTACCTCCGACTCCTTCCTCAAATAAAAAGGAAACGCACTCTCCAATAATCCGGTGAACCGCACCTGAGGCAAATTAGCGGCATCAATCGAGGGCTCGGATAGTACAGCTCTTTGTCAATAGCAATTTGCCGTGCGACGGATGGATCCGGGCCAGTCGTCGGCGCGGCCGGAGAGAAGAAATAGCTGGCCGAAGCCTGCCCGAGTTGGCGTCTGTACGCGTAGGGTTTCCGTCTCTGTGTATGTAGAGGCGAAGGCTGTGTAGCGTTTCTCTAGGGTTCGCTGCTGTGTCTATTGCCTGAGAGGCTTTGTTGCGCTGGTCAAGTTGAGAGAGGGGTGGGAGTGTGGAGGGATGATGATTAGGATGAAATGAGTTTTTTTTATTTCATTTGGTACACAGTTAAAAATATTTTGTATTTCGTAATTCGTTAAAATTAACGTAAAATTTTCGTAATATAAGTAGGTATATAATAAAAGCTTTGAAAAAACGATTTTTTTCGATAATAGGTCTAGAATTTTTATAACGATTTTCTTTTTGTAAAATACGGACCCACTTGCGTACGATTTTCGTCAAATACGGACAAAATTAGGAAACATTTTTAACTGTGTAGTTTAATGTGTTTGATTTGTTTTGTATATTAATCATAGCTATGAGAAGGATCATACTACGTAGTTTACGTTGTTATTTTTGCACGCATGTAATAAAATTAATTAGTTTCATGCGGGTATAATCATACATCTGAAATAACTTTTCTGGAAACTCAAATATAACACTTTACCTCTAAATAACTTCTTCAACAAAATATTATCTCAACCTCAAAATACCCACGTAAGACAAAAAGAACAGCCCTACAAAATTCTATAAAAATTCATTCTCAAACTCCACCCATCAAAAAACCTCTAATCTCAAAACTCTCTCAATCACAGGAGGAGCTACGAAAGCGCAAAGATGAAGAGGAGCTTCGCAAACGCAAGGACGAGGAGGAGCGCCAGGAGTACCTCAACCGCTCGCTGCGGGGCTCGCGCAAGCTCCAGGCCCTCGAGAGCCACGCCACGAGCTTATCCGGCCAGGAGAACCTGGCTTACGCCCAGGACGAGCTCACTACGACAGCCGCCAAGCCCAGCACCCCCGCACACGGCTCTGATGTCGAGGAGCCGCCTAGACCACTCAGTAAGTGTCTTCGTATTCCTTTATATGTATATACTTGATTTTGAAACGATAGTTTAAGCGCGACCGTAAGAGCTTTTTTGTTTTACTCTGATTCGAATTCGATTCCCGTTTAAACTAGAATACCGAATAATCCGCGGTTAAACTCGACTACTCAGCATTATTCAAAGCCCAGCGCGAATACGTTTAAAAAAAATCCCCCCCGCGACCGAGTCTATCTCGAACCGATTGACCAGAGCTTTCTCGCTTTAAAAGCTCCCCCTTAATCCTTGCCCGAGAGCGACTTCATTAACCCCGATTTTCTCTCTCCGAAACTGCCTGAATTAGTCGGCCGCTCCTCTCTCGTCTTGGCGAAATGAGTTACGCAAGCTCACTGCGGCGCGTGTCCCCTTCGAAATCGCGAAATTTGCATGATGACCGCGCGCGTCTCTATTACTATGCAGGAAAAAAGAAAGAGCGGACTTTCACTCGCTTCGGCTCTTGTGTATTCGCGCGTTATCTTATCGGCGCTTTGTTAAGCGGCGCTGCTATTGGCAGAGGTGGATCGGTGTCGATTTCAATTGTCGCGCTTTTCTGTTACAATGTTTACGGAGAGCTGGTATGTAAGTGTATTATACAAAAGTTAGAAATGAATTCGAATACTTTTCAACACTGTTTCGTTGTGAGGCTGATTATTTATTTATTTTAATTTTGCAGCGTACGGCGAGGTAGTGGCGACGCTGGAGAGGCTGCAGCTGCACCTGCGCAACATCAGCGGTACCCTTGGCATTTCAGGGCCGGGCCTGGAGGCTGAGCTGGAGGCCGTGAAGACGCTGCTGGTGCAGAAGCGCTTTGCGACCGCGCTGTCGACGCATCACGAGCTCAAGGCCAGGCTCAGATACGGCAAGAGCTTGAAGCTCCACACGGACGACGCGTCCAGCCTCGCCAGAGACGTGAGTGCTTGTGTTTTTTTATAAATGAGTTTATCCGTGATTGTTGTTTTTTTTTTTCGAATTGAAAATTAAATAAGTAACAGAACGGATTGGCCAGATAAAATGTCGAAAAATCAATTTATTATTTATTAATGAAGATACAGCCATTGAGAAAATACAAATAATTCATTAGTACACCACTACGTAGATATACTAATCTGTTGTAACGTCACGGTTACTGTAAAATTTAATTTGCAGTATATTTGTTAATAAGTGTTAAATTAAAAAAAGAAAAAATATTTTTCAATATTTTATTTGACGGATTTAACGGAATTTTTCCTGAAACATCTCTGTTATGAGTGTTGATTGCGTCCTAGAGAATACCTAGTCAGAATCTAATAAAATTATTAGGCCTAATCAATGAATTTTTTATTCAGTTTAATCTGTTTAGCGAATGTGAATTTTGGTATTGCACTTTATTTTTACTATCTATATGCAAAGAATTTTCTCGCAGGAAAATTATCGTACTAGCATAGTAACTAATAAATAACGTTTACCTAAAAAATTGTAGCGCAGTACTTTTAATTTTCATTATGCTAAATCACATTTTTTCGAATAAAGGTGGAGTTTGACCGCGGATATCGTACTAACACGATAAGTGCTCTGAAAATTCTTTCCGTATATTAGAATGCTTCACCCTATTCACTTTTAAAACACTCGATCGCAACATAAAACAACAAAACCCAAAACCATCAAAACACACCACTACATAAACCCAATCCACACCCAAACAGGTCGTCGAAGTGCTGGAGCAATGGACGCAGACGGCGGCGGCCGCGGGCTCGGGCACCTCCGGCGAGACGATAGCAGCCGCCGAGGAACTAACCGGCCTCCTCACCAGCTACGAGATGGAAGGCCTCCTACTAGCCCACGACTCAGCGGTCCGCTACGTCGACGGACTCCAGCGCAAACACTCCGGAGCCAGCTCGCCGGGCGGAGCAGGCGGCGCGCCGCCCAGCCCCACGGCCAGCTCCAGGGACTCGAGGCTCGCCGACAACATCAAGATCATCAGGATCGAGAAGACGAACGAGCCGCTCGGCGCCACCGTCAGGAACGAAAACGACGCTGTTATCATCGGTGAGGGAGCGTTTTTTTGGATAGGATAGTTTTAGGGGCGAAGGGAAGCTTTTGAAAATAATTTTAAAGTGTTGCGAGATGATGTGAATTTTGACGGACGATTAACTCTTACGGTTTTGCGGCGAGTGTCCGTGTGCGACTAAGTGCCGGGAGTAAATCGCGCCGACCGCTAACCGCAGCGGAATTTTTCAATTTTATTCCTTAGAGCGGAGATGGATGTGAAGTGCGGAGCTTGCTTTATGGCGGACGACTTGTTGAAGATGCTTGTCTAGTTCATTTCGATGCAGTTATTTAAGAGCCGTTTGAGAGTTAGTACGCTGGGTTTTTCTTGTTCGGGATTTTTTGTTTTTTAAAGTGTTTTATGAAGATGTTTTTAGTTTTTCTCTGTTAAGATTAACTGTAACGTGTAATTTGAAATTGATTGAGTTTTAAAATCGTTAGAATAGAACTTGGTATAAGATAGGAATATTTATTAACGTCTATGTTTTTCTTGTTCAACAACGGCTATTGTAGAAAATGAACAAGCAGATACCCTAGTATTGGAGGTGAAAGAAGGTTTCTGGTCATTAATTATTGTAATGGAGTTTACTCTGTTGTGCAAATCTGATAACTAATTCCTAACTGTAGAATGGCCAATAGCATAACCATTAACTATCAACTAACGCTTCCTTTCTCAAACATTTTGATGCATATTTAATAATTTTAATGAATTAAAACTTAACAACTTTTTTGTATTTTTATAAAGTCATTATTTAAATTTTTATAATTATGTATTAAATTTTATTAATACATAAAATGTAACAATATTGAAAGGGATTATAAGCAAACAAAATCAAGTTTAATTAAATTTTTATTAAGTACTATAAAATACAGAATGCATCCTCAAGTTTATTTATCCCAAGCTTTAAAATTATTTTAATAACCAAATATTTATTATTTCGAAAATAACAACAATATTTTATATATTATATATAAGTTTTGAAGTGTGTTCTTGCGTTGAAATTTTATTGACAATTTTAAAAATCCGCAGTTTTCATAATGCTTAACAGCCTCTATACTGAATCTAATTTCTAATCTCTCCAAACACATCCTTAAATTATTGCATCAAAAACATTAAATTTTGAATGATCCCTCCAAAAGACTACATTCTCTTACAAAACCATACTTCCCAACCGAAAACTAATCTTTTAACTCATCGTTTAAAAGGTCGCGTGGTGCGAGGAGGCGCAGCTGACAAGTCGGGCCTGCTGCACGAGGGCGACGAGGTGCTGGAGGTTAACGGCGTCGAAATGCGCGGCAAAAGCGTCAACGAGGTCTGCGACATTCTCGCTGGTATGCAGGGCAGTCTGACATTCCTGATTCTGCCAGCGCCCACGCCGCAGCGAAATAATCGCCGAGAAGACGCTCAACAGGTATCACTGCGACGAAAGCTAGTTTTAATTATCTTTGAGAAGGTTTAAGCTTTTCCTCGTTTTGTGCACAAAAAAGTGATTTTTTTTTTATACGAGTTCATAAAAGAAAGTCTGGGAAACAAAGGTAGTAAGTGATTTATTGCCTGATGAAATTCTACTACTTCATTGCAATATATGCCATATAGTTACTCTATTTTGAAAAAATTGCTTTTACTTCCTGCTTTTTCTTCGTAATTTAATAGAAAACGGAACAGACTTTCCTACAAAGAGAAAGTATATAATACTCTATAAAACACAAAAATCGTAAAGTAAATTAACTATTTATCAACGTAGACATCAAATTAAAAAAAAAGAATCTTAAATCTCTATTCATCCACTTCCATTTGCCATCGCAAAACCTTAAATTTCTCACTCAATTTCCAGATACATCACGTGAGGGCACACTTCGATTACGACCCAGAGGAGGATCCCTACATACCGTGCCGCGAGCTGGGCGTGGGCTTCCAGAAAGGCGACGTTCTCCACGTGATCTCGCAGGAGGATCCCAACTGGTGGCAGGCTTACCGCGAGGGCGAGGAGGACCAAGCGCTTGCCGGCTTGATTCCAAGCAGAGCGTTTCAGCATCAGTAAGTTTACTGGAAATTCATCCATGTGTTATATTATTATGCCAAATTTCGTTTATACAGTTTTGTTTAACGGTTGTACTCGTTTTATAGGCGCGAGTCGATGAAGCAGTCTATAGCTGGCGAAAAGTCGACGATACGAGGATCGAAAAAGTCCAGCACCCTACTCTGTGCCAGGAAGAATCCAAAGAAAAAGAAGAGAAGCAAATTCGGCTCGAACTTCAATGACGATGGTTATCCTCTTTACGCCACCACCTCTATCGACGGTAATTATACTTTCAAATGCACGTGCATTTCTATTTTATTTAATATAGAACTAATGATGTGGGTTGGATTTTAGATTACGATAGCGAGGAGGTACTGACATACGAAGAAGTGGCCTTATACTATCCTAGAGCAGATCACAAAAGGCCCATTGTGCTCATCGGTCCGCCCAACATCGGCAGGCACGAGCTGAGGCAGCGACTGATGCAAGACAGCGAAAAGTTTGCAGCTGCCATTCCACGTAAGTCTACTCTTATTTAAGCTCATTATGTATGACAGGTTGAGCAAAGCATTAGTCACTCATGACTAGTAAAATTTTTCAATTCCATAATTTGAATACCTGTCTCATATTCACTCGTGCCTTTTTTCATACTCATAGATTGACATAAAATGTCAGAATAAATTCACAAACGTTATCAATTCATTTTTCAGACACGAGTCGACCGCGAAAAGACACGGAGGTCGACGGCCAGGACTACCACTTCATATCGCGCCAGCAGTTCGAGTCCGACATCCTCTGTCGCAAGTTCGTCGAGCACGGCGAGTACGAGAAAGCCTACTACGGCACCTCGGTAGAGGCGATCCGCACGGTCGTCAACTCTGGCAAGATCTGCGTTCTCAACCTCCATCCTCAGTCCCTGAAAATCCTGCGCAACTCCGACCTCAAGCCGTACGTGGTGTTCGTGGCGCCGCCGAGCCTCGAGAAGCTCAAGCAGAAGCGCATAAAGAACAACGAGGCCTTCAAGGAGGAGGAGCTCAAGGACATAATCGAGAAGGCGCGCGAGATGGAGGACAAGTACGGCCACCTCTTCGACATGATCATCATCAACAACGACACGGATCGCGCCTACAATCAGCTGCTCACCGAGATCAACTCGCTCGAGAGGGAGCCCCAGTGGGTGCCGGCTACCTGGGTGCAATAGCAGCGGACTGCCAGAAGTGTCTCGCAGATTGGACTCGAGAGGCTTGAGTCGCTCTACGGCGTCGATAGCATCGAGAGCGAAGTGGCGTATTGAGCGGCCGGCGGTCATTATCCGTCTGAAATCGCGCGTTGAGAAGAGCGCTTATTTTTCAAGTGCGAGCTTGGTTTTTTCACTTTGTGTCGGTCTGTAGATGTCTTGCTAAACTTGGCGCGTTGAATATGTGACTTCTTCACGAGTTTAAAAGTGCCAAAGTCATTTAAGTCGTGAAATATAATTTCTGATTAACTCGAGTACTTCAATGTTTAAAAGTGTCTTCCTGATTATTAATTCTAAAACCGTACAAGTGCCACCTTCTGCGATGCTCAACGCGCGATGTCAGGAGGTTTTTGTCGCTCAACGTTTTTAACGCGCACCAGGGTTGCGAATGCAGCGGACGCTTTTCGAATACACAAATCCTAAATGAAACATCAGCTTTGCGCTCGACAAGTCAAGAATAAAGAAAGACTTTATACACGAGGCGCGCAGAGCTCGCGTACGTTAAAGTTTCTTATAGAAAAAAGAATGCAGTGCACGCGTGCGCCAATCGCATTATGGCGACGTTATAGAAACACGCGCGTTAATTTTGTCGGTTCTTTTTTTGTATTTCTTCGAGACAAGACTTTGGGGCGTGAGAAACGTGACCGAGGCGAGTCGCTTTGTAGCGCGAGAGCCCGCGAAAAAATTGTATATAATTTTAAGTTAGTGAAACATTGTGTACATAGTTGTATTTTTAATTATTCTGGATAGATCGAATTAAGGAAGTTAAATGCAACTTGTATAAGTGTTAAATATTGATTTAGTAAATATAAAAATTGTATTTTAAACGTTTAGTTCGATCTTTCCTCAAGAGTTTTTATGAATATAAAGATTTTATCGTAGATCAAAGATACTACTAAATTTGTATATAATTATACAAGAATTATAGAACTGGTTATACATAAAATATACATGTTAAGAAGGTTCTTTTAGAATTCGTGAAATTACTATGTTTCAATAAATTGTATTTTAGTTAATAATTAGAAAATTACTAAAATTTAAATGCACGTGCACCTGCGTTGAAAAAATATTCGTGCATAATTATATACAAAATATTGTATATTAATTTTTTCTCGGGATCTTTCGTACGCGACTCCTTTTTTAACAGTAACGAGAAATGAAACTAGCACATCCAGGTGCTACTTCCATACTGATGTAACATATTTGCAAAATATTAAAAAAAGATTCATGCAAAAAATACAGAAGTTAATAACCTTATAATATATTCTAAATTGAAAGTTTTAATTGTCAATATATTTCACTTTTAAAATTTTCAAAGTGAAATTTATGATGTCATTGTTAAAGTTTATAAATAACAAACTACAAATATAAAGAAATACCGAATGTTACATGATTTAAGAGCATATTATGAAAAATTTATCTTTTAAAGGATCTATGATTAATGATTAAGTATTTTAATGTCAGTGATGATTCTAAGTTGTAATGATAGATTTTTCGTTATTTCTTTTCATATAACTAAGGTTAAATCGTTATTAAATTATGAGTTTTTATAATTTCAACTAATGGAATTTCAAATTAAAAGACAAAAGTTTCAGTGACAAACATGTATAATGCATAAACTTACTGGAAAAAAAATCATAGGTAAAAAGCAGAAACTAACAACTTTACCGTTGACGTAGGCTAACTCGTGATTGTTTAGAGAAGAAAAAAAGTAACACGTATTTCCGACGAAAAACGTAAAAAAAATATAAATAAAACGTAGGCTCGTTAATGCAATAGTCGTAGCTCGAGGTGTGTGCTCGAGACTATGTTGAAATCGACTCAACCGTGTGAAAATAAAATTAGTCTTGGTCAAGTATAAGAAAGAAAACTGTGCATTGCTTTATTTCCTCAGCGCGCATGAAAATGATAAACAAATAAGACGATAAAATTGTATTTCCGAGCGTACATGTTTGCTCTTTTCTTCGAACGGTGCGAAGGTAATTTCATCACTGTTGATTATCACCGATAATACGTCCATTTCGTCCATCGTTTTTAAGAATTATTATCTTCCTTCTTTTTAAACAAAAAAAAAGAGCGATCGAAAAGAAATATATATGTACTCATGTAAGGTGCGGTTCAGTTTTGAAGGGATTTTATATTTTAAAACACGATTGGATTCTGTACTGCGATTTGAAGAAAGTAAAAATAGTGCGACGGAGCGATTTTATATATTGTTAATGGTAATCAAAAAAAAGTGTGAAACAGGTTTTGCTCCGTATTAAAGAAAATAAACAATAATACTCGAGATTCGTCAGCGAATGAATTCCGTGGATAAAAAAAATCGTTTCGCAGTACAGAACTCGATCAATCGTTACGAGAATGATCGATTTTTGCAACTAAATTTTTACATACACTTGGTACTTTATTGTGTAAAGGAGAATGTGAAAATGCTCTAACTAGGCCGTAGCTAAACAGTCCTAGCGAGTAAATTAAAATGGGCAAAATCGAGCTGAAAGCTAAAATGATGAAAAAATAAGATAAATAAAGACTCGTTGTGCCAATAAAATAAATATACCGTCGTGTAAGCCAGAGAAACGACTGCGAATTAGAAAAAAAAGTATATAAATATAAATATATATATATATATAAATGTGCCAAACGGAGAGGACTTCGACAGTTCAAAATGCGCTCAAAAGGCACCCGTACGATGTAGGACACGTCATTACTGTTTATGTAAATATCTGTGCAATTGTATAGAAGAGAGAAATGCAAAGTTATATATTAGCGTTAATTTCATGAAGCTGAACTTTTCGAGGCGAGCGAACTTTTCAAGTGCGCGCAACTCTCGTGAGTGGAGATACCGGACGCTTGAGGTGCGTTCTTTTCTTTTTCTAAGTGTCGTTAAAAAAAAAGAGATCCACCGTGCAAGTTAATTAATGTATTTACTATTATATTATACATATGCTGTAATAAATATTAAATAAAGAAATAATTTATACAAGTATTTTCCTTTTTTTTTAATTGCTCATACAGCGCGACGTTATAAATAGTCGTTTTCAAACTATATTAATGGTGTTCTACGGTGACATAGCGTTCGGTGAACGCATTGGCACTCGGGTTATAAAGGGTAAACGGTCGGCAATTGGAGAGTTCGCTTGTTCTCGCAATCTAGTTGCATTATTATTGAACTTTATTATGATTGTGATTACCGTCACCGTTTATTAATTACGATTGTATTACTAAGAGATTAATGAAAAAAAAAAATAATGAAATGTGTACATTAACTATTATTGATATTGATTTTATGTGTAATATAAGCGTGCAAACAAAAAAATACAAAAATGGTATATATAAAAAGATTTGTATATATAAAACATATACATATATTATACGCACACACAAAGTAAAGTCTTCATCGACGCGTTTGAATAAAAGAGAGAGAGAGAGAGAAAAAAAACGAGAAAATTTCAGAGATGAAAGCGGCGATGGTCTTGTTTCGCCGGGGCATCGGAGAATCGAAAAGCTCGTCGATGTCCGAGAACGTTTTGTTAATTTTCGCTCCGACGCAAAGACTTTTCCGTTATATCGACGTGCGCGCGCGCGCGCCTGTAGGGAGCGACGGAAAATTTGCCGCAGGCGACACGTGAAATTTTTGCGAAACAATCAAAAGACATTGTAATTAAAAGTATAAGTCGAGAGAAAAATCACGCGTTATTATACAAATATTAGCCCGTACGTAAAATCCGATAACACAAAACGGCTCTCAACTTGGCGCATAATAACACGTGATTTTTTTCGCACAGCGCGAGAGTGACACAATCCACTCCACGACTCCAGGGCGCCGCGCACTCTCGTTCACATACGTATTCACATACGAGTAAAGAAAGAAAAAAAAAACGCGAAGATCGAATAATATAAGTATAGCAATAACGGTGATTCGATTGCATAAGCGGCGAGTGCGAAATTAAAGCGCGACGGACGCTTCGAAGAGTATCGCATATAGTGAGCCAGACGACGGTATGTATAAACCATCGGAGCGTCCGTCGATTTTGTCGTACACTAAAACTCATGTATTACAGAGGAGAAACACTTATACACACACACGCGCGCGTGAAAGAGCAGAGATAAGACCAGAGGCGCCCAATGCCATAAGATGCCGGAGTGTATCGCGCATCGATCGTATATAGAGGTATGTTATGTATAAGAGGGAGAAAGAGAGGGAAAAAAAAGGAAGGAGACGTTCCTTTTCAATCGATATTATTAAACGAGTCCAATGGGTGCGATGTATATTGCGAACGAGCTCGAATTCTCTATATTGGTCTTGGCTATTGTCATGAGAGTCTGTGTCTGGCCTTCTTATCCCGGAATTATATTGTGTATATATGCGTAAATATATAAATATATTGTTTGAGGAGTAAAATTTACGGTGTAAGAGAAAGATACGTTGTTTTTAGAGCCTTATTTTTAGAGATATAGAGGATGAACGAGGCGAAAAATTTATTAAGTTTAAGCGTGTTAACGAGATTAAAATTGAAAGCGCATGGAATTTGTAAGCCGACATCTAGTTTTTCCGATATTCAATGACCTACTCTCTCGACGTTCAAAATTTGTCAGTGTCTACGTTTTCGCACACTTTAGCAGCCAATAATCTAGAAGTTCTATAAGAGGATACAGTTTTTCTTTAACAAAGTCTAGACGTTACGAGTTTTTCCAATGAAAAATACTTGAAAAAAAATAATAATAAAGAATTTTTGAAACTTTCAAATCGAGCGCATTTGTCACTGCACGGAATTTAATTTTTTTTTCGCGCTCGCGTATATTAAAGCGGAAGCCGACATATACACCAGCAAACTCAATTTTCGAGCCCGTATGCAGCTCGGCACTTTTGCAATATATCTCTCGGATTTATTGGATATCGCCGCATCGAGAGCCCACGAACGAGGCAGCTATATATGTATTAAACGAACGTGAAAGAGAGAGAAATTAATAAACATAAGATCGCCACAGCCGTATATGATATATACATTATAAATAATAAACTCGCGTCTCGGAATTGAATCGAACGAAACAAAAATAATGAAAAAAAAAAAAATGAAAAAAAAAAGTATAAAATAAAATCGAAGATTAAATATAAAAGTATAGATATATTACCGAGTATATATAGAGCATATGATTGTTGTTTTCGAAATATATACATAGATATGAAGTTTTAGGGCGAGAGTTGTATCGACGTGAAAGATAATAGAGCTGCGATTTTGGGGGGAGGTACGGTTCATTTTCGAGACGACCTGTTAGGAGACCGGGGGAATGGATGGATGGATGGATGATGTAGGGAAAGGGATATTAAAATTATTAAAGTGGGCAACAAATTATGTGAAATAGCTAATAATTGTACGATCCGACCGCGAGAAACCGTGCCGAAGTTTCACCGTTTCAAAAAAAAAAAAAAAAAAATCCACCATTCTGTTACGAATTCCCTTGAATAAAGGTTACTATAACATTTATCTCTTGTTTTTCTTTTTTACTTTTTATCCCTCTTATAGGTACTATCTATTAGTGAACGTTCTTTTATCAAAAATATGATCAATAATTTTTAATTATATATTTGTGTACTGATGATTTTAGTTAAATACATTAAAATAACTTGTATTCCCGATTATTATTATTCCCACTAGACTATAATTTTTGTATTGATCTACTGAATTTCTTGTAGTAAAACTAATTTTTTAGAAATATTTTATTTTTCTATAAAATAGTGCAATCAAATGCAAAAAAATTTTTTAAATAACCGTTTTAATTATTTCTTTAAGTCAGAAAGGATGCGATATTTATACGCTAGGCGATCCAAATATTTTAATAAAAAACCGCTTTTCTATAGATTAGTTTTGATGTAGTAACAAAAGCTATTTCTGATAAGAAACTCATCGATTTAGAGTGAATAAACTTTTTACTCGTTCAAGTGCTAAGACACTGATAGCTTAAGTAAACGTAAAAAGTGATAACTTCTCTAAAAAAATGTTATCATTTAAGTAATCTTATGTCCACTAATATTCAAGTCATGAATTTGAATTAACAGATTTGAATATTTGTGTCTTTAATTCAAATCCTAAACTTTGAATTATCCTTATTCTCGTGCGTTTTCATTGCTTAAGTTAACATTTTTGTATCTTAATTTTCGTATAAAAAAGAGACTAATTTAGAAAAATAATTTTTCACTGTACTTTTATCAGAAACTATAAAACTAGTGTCTTTGGGAAGCATCAATATAAACCTTTATTTCAATAAGTAATATGTACACACGTCTGAAAACAAAAATATTGGCAGTTAAGGTAAACATAACTCGTACACAATTACGCGATATCACACCAAGTGTATAAAACCGACCAAGAAATTATTTGCTTTATTTTCAAATATAAAGTATTTTAGTAATAATCCTCATGTTCTCATCATCAAAGTAATTAAGTCATTTGGCAAATGTTATCCGCACAGATAAAACGATTATAAACAATTTTACAAGTAAAAATTAGGAAAGCATGAGTCATTTTTCAAAATCGACCTCATTTATAACTGTTATACTTACTTTTCCGCTAAATAAATAGCTTAGTAAGGTTTCTAGTACTGAAAATACACTATTAAATATTTGAAGCAAAACTTTTTCAAAGCATCACTCATTTTCATGCTCAATTGTTGGTAGGTATCGTTTATTTCTTTCTTTGATTTCATAATCTTAGCAAATTGGTGGCAATAATTATCTATTTATAAACTCAGAAAGTAGTATTAATTAATTATCTTTTCCTTTAATCCCATCATCTTACAAAAAGTTGGTGACTTTATCAAGACATGAAAAAATAAGTTTATCTAATAATATACAACGTGATGCAGATAAATAAGTTATTTAGATTCATGATGGACTACGGCATGACAATCTTAAATTAACCGAAAAAAGTTGTTTTGTTGTTTTAAAAAGTTCTTGTTGTGCCAAGTATTTATCTTATAGTTAATAAAATTTTTTTATTATACAAGTTAAATCTCGCGCTCTACGTGCACCCTATAACCTAAACTTCATTCTCTCCTCCCTCATTCTAAATGTCCAAGATCGAGGCTTACACATTCTCATGCCTTTTTTACAGAGACTTATTACATGTTTACAAAATCTACAATAATATTTATGACCAAATCTTTTTTTTTTTACATAAAAATATCAATAAATTGTCATCGTCTTTCTATTGTAATTTTACGACGCACAATTTTTAAATTTGTTAATATTTTAATATTTTAATTTTTTATTTTACATTATCTTCGCATAAAGATATACATTTCTTTTACGTTAAAATACCTTTTTGTTTAAATTTATTATGTATAAATTACATAATTTCTAGATGTTCTTATCATACTTGCCGGGGTCTGCTTAATTTCAAGGTGATGTTTGTGATTATTGTTTATATGCATTTTACAATGTTAGTAATTTAAATTGTTAGTATTGATAATTAAACATCACTATACAATCGAAAGACACTGCATCAGGCCACTGAAAAGTAAAAGAAATAAAAAAAATTGGTCCATTTCAACAACGTTTTAGATGAAAAGTAAATTCTGCAAAGTAGTTAATGCAAGAATGCATTTTATAGCTGTCCGTACTAGTGCGCAGATAGAAAGTAGAACATTCTTACAAGTTATTAAACCGGTCAATCGCGCGAGAGCGTGGAAATCAACAAGCCTCCGAATGTATTTTCTTGGATACTGTTGTTTCCAATGGTAAGTGCTTTTGTAACGTTTAAATCATGTAAATTGACGTCTGAAGTTTTCGTTATTTACAAGTTGAAGTAAGTGGTTATTGGTTAAATTTTGGCCTTAAAGTTTGGGTACGAAAATGTGCATATATTTAGTGTTTTAAAAATTGCATCGAATCTTTGGTAGATTTTAGTTTGTTTTAGATATTCAGTCTATGAATTTGAAATTAATTATAGATATTTCATTTAATAAGGAAATATAAGTTTTGCAAGCTGCATACAATTTATACTAATCGACCCAATTCATTATATTTAATAAACAATTTCGAAAAAACCTACACTTAGATAATAACCCGCATATGACGTCGTTTTTAAGACTTTCCTTTTTTTACCTCGAAAACTAATAACCATTACAAGTAACCGGCGAAAAATAATTATAACTTTTCGAAAGTTGCTGCAAAAACTAGTACCTATATTGTTTTTGTTATTCTGTCTTCCAGATACATCTCATAGGATCCGACGTGTATTGGCTTCGTGAATGTATGACGGAATCGATATGTACAAATTTCTGTGACAAAAATCCAAATTGACTTTATAATCTTAGACGGTTAGTCAAATGTCTTAGACTTCAACAGAAATTTGAAAAGGTCTTCGAGAAATGAGACGATATATCAAAATGATAAGATTACGATGACTTGAGATCGATGCAAATTATTAGTGACTTGTACTTTTTGCACTTCGTTATGTTGATTCCCGATATTGATTAAAATCACGGCAGGAAATTCGTTGTTTGCAGAAGAAATATTTGTTTGACCGGCTCACAGTTTTAAACTGTACAAACAAATATATTAATTTAAACGTTTTCAAGTTCCGAAATTAAAGCATACTTATAAACATAAAAGATCCAGGAATTTCTAAGAAAATATTAAATTTTCGAAAATAAAATTATAGGGAAGAACGGGGCCAATTTAACTTTTTTTTTTAAAAATTTTTTCTCCTTGTCTATTGAAAAAAATTACTTGCTGTAAATGTTTTATGAAAGTCTTAGGTCTTAAGTTGTTACTTGAATTTTTTCAGGGCTCTAAGTTTCTAAATAATATTTTTATTTATACAATGAAAAAAAAAATTTCGTTAAAGTGGCCCCACCAACGGGGCAACTTTAAGCATCAATTTTAAGTAGAGAATTCAGCTTGAAAAAAATAAATTAAGATTCATCATTTTTGTTTAACTT